>JAOVVF010032054.1:0-11267 GCA_028565595.1 Duopalatinus emarginatus | reverse complement strand
AAAAGTAGAGTATTGTATCCTTCTAGTTCAGCTGTTGGATTGATGCTGACAACACATGAATTCTGTGCTAATGTGAAATGTTTTAAGTTTAAATTGCAGTCTGAATGAGTGGTCTTAAATGCAAACCTGTAAGCAAAATAGACAAAATGTCATTCATAACCATATTCTAGCTATTTAATTATCTGTTTATTCTTGTTAAAAAATGGATTAATAGTGAAAGCATGCATTCATTCAACCCAACATGCCATTAGGTCAATTTCAGAGACCACGTTTGACTCACCAACTTTAAAATGATCGACTGCACATCACAATTAAAGACGCTCCCATCAGATTTCACTTGCAGTTTCACTATTTGCATTACCCTTGGATAAGCTACACACAGAGACAAACAGACCAAGAACAAGTAAGAAATTGAAAGTGTGCCACTTTATCTAACACAAGTAATTTTTTTAATTAAATGTTAGAATTTATTGGCCATTTTGTACAATGTTTACATTTACATTTACGGCATTTGGCAGACGCTCTTATCCGGAGCGACTTACAAGGTTACTTGTACAGGTACAGGTAGGCCAACGTAGTGTTAGGAGTCTTGCCCAAGGACCCTTATTGGTCTAGCACAGACAGGCTGCCCAGACCGGTAATTGAACCCAGGTCTCTCACATGGGAGCCAATGATGTTACTACTGTACCACTGTACCACACCAACCTAAGGTTACCAAAGTGCGTTCATATAATTTCTTTGGTTACCTGTTTCTGAGTTTATGTAATTGCCGCAATCAACAGCAAACGTACTGTAGAAATCATTTCACATTTACTCTAAGTGTAAAGTGCACTGCAAGTTTTAAAAAGACCTGAAACAAACAACTTACCGTGACAGATGAAATACTGAAGATTTTGGCATGATCTGTCATCAAACATTCCATTATTGAGCACAGCACAATTTTCCTTTTTATAATAATTATCAGGCTGTCCAGAATTCCAAATGAGGCTTGATGTATTTGTCTTATCTGACCACTTCCATGTGTCCCTGTATGCACCAAGCCAAGATGTGCCCTGACGGTATGCTATGCTCTGTGTCACACTGTTTTCTGTTGAGCTGTTCACGGTAGCTAAATCTGTATAAAACTCTCGGCAGTAAGCCTGAGCTGCATTCCAGCTCACTGGTGTAGTGAAACCAACAAATCTTTTAGAACCAGTGATATTACCTGTGGAATAATGTTTAGTAAAATGTTTTTTTAAATAGTCAATATTTCAAGTACAATTCATTTCATAATGCTAATTGAAATTTGCTAAACATGAAAAGCATAAGGAATATGAAGTGGAGAAACTGGAGCAACACAGTTATATTGCCAAAGGTATATCTGACTATCACACCCATATTTTAGCTATCCCCAAAATGTTGGACAAATGTCTAGTGGTAAGACTTGATGTTTTTATACAGTAAAGGGGAAAGGACATACAGGCAGTCAGATCAGGGCACTCTACATGTGCATACCTAAAAATATCAAGTAACTTTAAAAGCATTGCATGGAGAAGTTGTACAAAGCTCCTCAGCAACGGCTTGGAAATATGTAAATTATCAGCAAAATAAATGTTTTAACTGACAAAAAAGTGTTAACTCACCATTGAAGCATATAAAGGGAAACAGGTCTGTGCAGGGGTAATCCCACCAGTATCCACCTGGGCCTGTTGCACCACAAGGTTCTTGTCCAAGACTATTATCAGGCTGTCCATATCCTGTGTTCCAGTTGTAAAAACTATTTTTCAGTGGGACATCATCAGAGGACCAGCGCCAAGTGTCAAAATCATTGTACAAACCGACCCAGGCAACATCTTTCAGACCTTTCCTGGCCACTTCTGCCTTGAGTCTTAACCAGTCAAGATCACTCTCAACTGTAGCCAGGTCAATGTATCTTTCCCTGCAGTAACTCTGTGCAACTGGCCATGTAACCTTCGTCATGATCACATAATATTTGCGAACAAGAGGTTCCTCAAGAGATTGGATGGCTAAGACAACACCTGTAGATTAATGTACACAGTAGACTTAAATTATTGAATTTTCTTTATTATAATTTTTTTTCGATAATTATTTTTTAAAGTTTACAATGCAGAGCTATCTGTGAAAGCAAGGAATATTAATTTTAGGTGATTTTGTTGCTAGCATGTAGTATTTGCAAGTGTAAATAGATTCATACATGTAAGTTTGAATAGATTAAACAAATAAAGTTTAAAGTTCCACCAGCTATCATGTTGAAAGCATAATTCACAATTTACAATAAAAAATGTTAGAGACATAGCACGGTCCAAGCTGATTTTCTGCAAGTTTCTACAGTACGTAGTCAAGTCAATATCTTACAGTGAATGGCCTGTTTATTTATTTTACATTCAGTTAACATTCCCAACTCTGACCTCAAATCACATTTCAGAGATTACTCCTGTGCAATAATTTTATAATTAATGAATCATATCTCAAGTTAATTTATTCCATGAGCGTGATGTAGCTATTTCGAACAATAACAAAATAGCTATAAAGCTATTGCAGATAATGCTGTGGGCCTTTTTATTGTGTACATTTAGCACTACATAAAATACATTGTGCAAACAATGTAAAACAGTACAATTACTAAAACAGTTTGCAAATAAATTACCAAAATGTACGAGCTCAACCACCTAACAGTATAAAGACTGTCTGGTGACAGTAGTTTCCAAGAGGGAGGAGCTTAGAACAGAGATAAGTCCAAAAAGTCTCCTGTGGAGACCACTACTCACTGTCAGAGAGAGCACAGGTTGCCTAGTCAATGTGTCAAAATTTTATGCATACCCTGTGCCTCATTAATAGACTGCTCAATCAGCTAGCTGTGGTTTGCTTTTATCAAACACTGGAATTCACCAAGGCCTATTGTTGGATTCCATTGACACCAATATTTTGTGAAAAAAAAGACCATTTCTAATCTGTTTGGGTTACACCAGTTTGGCATACGTCCGTTTGGGTTGTTCCAGAGTGCCTGCAAATTTTTTAACGACTCATGTGCACACTGTAAACCTGAATTTACAGTACTGTTAATTTATTTTGTTTATTGGTATGACATTTAGTTAACCCAGCTTTAAAAATTTGGACTCTCCTAACTTTTTCTTATGTTTTAACTTTTGGAAAAGAGACGTTAGCTTTAAGCTAACTTAGCTAGCGTTAAATATCGCTACTCCAATACCATCAACAAAAAGACTTAGAAATGTTTAACTACTTTCCAGAAAGTTGTATCCCTGGTTTTATTGATTCTTTTAAAATGGCAACTACATTAAATTGATTTAGTTTCTTATTGTTAAGAGTTCGGTGGACAGTCAGATAGCTAGTTAGCTAACCTAGCTAGTTAATTATCTGTTGGCAAAGGACCGATAAATGTTATCTGGATCATTGGGTAAGGCGAGAGTTTCACATTTGTTTGAAGACCCAATTAATTCAACAAATCTTGTATTCTTGTTTGTTCATTTTAACATTAATTTTATGTATTACTTTAGTTAAACAAAAAAATCAGCAATTTATGAAATTGTTTTTAACCAGAACATTGGAATACTGAATTGTTTCAAAAAATCTTTTTTTTCTGCAAAATTATATTCAAGCAGTTTCCTTCAACATCATCTAAGGTACATTTTGAGTTGAATTTTAAACAAGAAAAAAATCCTGCAATGTTTTGCTTACATTCATTTATGACGTATGCTTAATGGAGATTTTACAGCAGCTATTTCTTTTTGTTTTTCAACCAAGGAGGAAATAATGTCATCACACGACACCCTTTGTTACATTATGCACTTCCTATCTACCTGTGTGAGGATGCCTCAGAGTTCAAGACCTAATTAATTATATTATTAATTATATAATTCTTACTAAAACTAATATAGTATGTAGTACTTGTTGGGTTTTTGCAGTGCAGAATCCTCCATCTACATAATGCATATGTTGCTGCATATTTGGACAACATCATCATGGATAGTAATCACTGGCAGCAAAGTTTACAACACCTGAGTGTTTAGCTTTGATGTAGCCTGATAAGCATGCTCCTTTGTGCAGATTTCAATCATTGCAGAATTTGCCATGGAAAGCTTTTTTAAATTCTGCTACTTTCATGCTTCATACAGCCTCATCATGCATCCCATAATTATATATTTTAGTAGCACTTATAGAGAATCACATGTCAATTGTTATGTATTAACATATGCCCAGTCCACAGCTAAATTAATTTTGACAAACAAAATTCCTCAAATACATTAGATAAAACCTTGTGGTCCATGACTGCCATGGAAAACAACATGAAGATGGCTGTAAACATGTGATGCAGCAATCAGATCTGGCTTACCTGGCATACCATGAAATTTCTGTATAATTTACAATCAACAACTGTTTGCAGTAAAGTACTACAATAACCGTAATCCAATCAGCTGAAGGTTAAGGGTCTTGCTTAAGGACCTAATATTACTAAATTTTAATGCTGAAAGTTAAACATGCTGTGTTCTGACCTACTCAAAACCTTAAGCTCAGCCATCACAATAGCTCAAATTAATTCAGGGCAGTTTTTAGTGGACTTAAATTCAGTGGTTAAGGTGGTTAAATCAGTATGAACCAATTAAGGTTTCGTAAATCCCAGGACCCCCAAAACTGCTATGAAACAATCCCTTAATCACTAGTACCATGGCATCCTGCATTAGTGTAATGAAGTAATGTATTAGATTAGGGTTACTGTTTACTATGTAAGACAATACAGTACTTTACAGTAAATATGTTTTATTCTTGTTTGTAAACTTTTACAGCATTTTTACAGTGAATATAATATGTACTATTGTATTATGTATATGTAATATGTAATGTAATATGTATTATGATATTTCAGATTAATTACATAATACTACTGTATATCTATATATTATGACATTAATAAAGCAAAACAACTCTGTAAACTGGTAGTTATGTTACTGTACATTGTGAAATTACTAATAGGCCAGAAGTAAATAAAAAATAAAGATAACTTACCACTGAAAATTAGCAGAAAGAGATATGCCTTCATAATCAACTAGGAGCTAGACAGTATGAATAAAACACATTTTAAATTATTTCATTTTGTTCAGTTTAATATATCTGCTTATAACATAAATATTTAATATAATAAATTCCACATAATTTCACACAAAATGCAAAATTTAATGTCTGTTAGTAAAATATTGTTTATAACATTGTTAAGATGTTATGTGAAAAAGGTGAGACTCCCCAAATCTACAGTACTACACTGTTTGCATTCACTTTTCTAAACCTTGTTCTTATTAAATTAGGAAAACCTGTTTATTTTAATAACTTACACTACTGTGTATTTCTGGTGTCATTTGTCTTTTTTTTACTACTAAAACTTTTCCACAGACATATAAAATGGTAAAAGAAATAATATTAACCGCATAATATTAAACATAAAGTGCAAATATTAAACATAATGATGAAACATTGAAACATACCCGTGATCAAATATTTTAAAGTGCTGTGCTGTAGTAGCCTTGTTTCTTCACTGCCAGCATCTGAGTTTCTAAACTGTTTACCTGGAGAACAGATAATGAGAAATAATCTCATGTAAATCAGTCTGGAGCATCTTTAAAGGAAAAAAAAAACATTTAGGTCAACAACAAAAAACATGCACAGATGCTCATTAACATTTTCACTTTCCATAAAAGTCTGCTCATAGTCACAATACAAAAAATTTTGATTATCATCTATTAACATCAGCAGAGAAATGGGGTGGTTTAGTGTACTAGTTTATAATATTACTTAATAGAATAGAGCCACTGTGTTGTAACTATACAGGAATTTGAACTTAGAGAGAAATTAAGAACTGTGGTTCAGTCTAAATATGAGCTAGAACTGAATTCACACATAAAAAATACTATTATATATTACAGTAAGATGTTTGTAATATGTTGAAGTCTTACCTGATTTCTGGATTACAGTACTTCAGGTAATATCTTATTCATACATTTTTATTTTCTCTGAACACTTTAATGTCCTGTAGACAGATCTTTAGACAGTACGTTATTGTTTGCATTTCATGTTTGGAAGTATAATAATATGTAACTATATATTTCTTATATTTTTAGAATATCACTTTTACACCTTGTAAAAACTGCTTATTATGAAATAATCCATAATAACAGAAGATGTATAAACAGGTCTGATCTGTTGTTATACACAGCTTGGTATTGCAGTAATATAAGCAAACAGATTCACACCATTTGAATAGATTTGGTTGGCTTAATGCTAGTTCAAGTTCAAGTTCAAGTTCAAGTTCAGAATAGATTTATTGTTAAAACACAGAGTACACAAAAATACAACTGGTCTGCCATACACTTAACACTACCTGCCAAAACAGCCTCCAAAACAGCTCTGGCCGGTCAAAGTATGGACTTTAGAAAGTGTTCTGTGCTATATGGCACCAAGAAATTAGCATCAGCTCCTTCTGTGGATATTCTGTGGAATCAGACCAAGTGGGCTAGCCTTTATCAGAGTAGTTGTGAGGTGGGCAAGAAGAGAATGAAGCATAGACAGCAGGCATGGGTCACAGATACATAGGAATGGCACTAGGATGACAACCGGAAAACACTCTCTTTTTTCCTTACTACCAATCCTCCTACCAGCAGACCACCCACTTGACACTCCTTTTCTACCATGCTTTACTGGCACTCTTACACTGATAGCTTGTGCCTGATGACCAACACAGGGCAGGGAGAGAGAATGGTCCACCACAGAGTGCAGCTTCTACATGAATTAAGGCCTGCTGGCTCAGCTCCATCCATTGGACCAGATAATGTACCCACGTTTTAGTGAGAACTGTCAGAGGGATAGTGATGCCTGACAATTTAGGCACAAATTGGGAATATAAGCCAACCTGCCCCAGGAAACATCTTACCTCCTTTTTGGTTCTGGGTCTTAAACAGGCTGTAATCACTCCTGTGGTCAAGTATCTAGCCTTGTGACTGAAGGTCATCTCTGAAAACAACATGACACAAATTGGGCTGCACCTAACTTATCAAGCAAATGTAGACACCCCGTTAATTTTACCACACAAAAGTGGACCACTCAGACAGTTTTAGGCACCAAAACCACCCGGTTGCTGAATTGCTGAGAGACTCCACGATTACCTCTATATCGTCCAGGACCGTTTCCCACACCACTTGGTTTTTTGGGCAAATATTTCTTTGGGTAACTCAGTGTGATGTTCTGTAAGGTTAGTGTGAGCAAACCTACTTTGCATTGCAAATTTATACAGTATGTCATCTGAGCTGATATACAGTGTTTTGTGTTTAATATCACTCTGCTTTGCCTGATTTATCTATAGTTTTATATTTATATTTTATTTAAAGTGCAAATCATTCTGTTGCGTAAACAGTCAGAAGTAAATAACACTTTGCATTTATATAATACGTATAACATATATAGTTTATAATGCTCACAGGTTCTCACAGCCTCTGCAACACTGTTTACACCATGTAACATATGAGTTACATATTACCAAAATTAAAATATAAAGAAAACAACTGTGACTTGTGAACAATGACGATGTTATTATATAACCTTGGGGCCTTATAGATGCAACTATGCAAATCATAATGTAAATGCATTCAAATGCTAAACTGGACAAACTGTGTAAAAAAATATTGTTGCATATATTTTTTTATTTGATGCTTATCACTGTCATTTTAAAAGAAACACCCCCCCCCTTTCCCTCTCTTTCTTGAGCGTGAGTATGTGTGTCTATACAGCATGCAAATCCAGAACAGCAGCTAAAGGTCATGTATCATAGTGCTATTTTTTTTTTTTTTACCTTTTTTAAAAAAGCTGCAATGTTTATTCACTGTTATGCCCTAACCTCCTGGCAGAGGCCACAGGGTTATGGGTAGCACTTTAAATTACAGCCTGCTACTTACTGGGTAAGTACAGAGTAAGTACCTGTTAAGTAAGATGTTATAATGAATGGGGCACGAGATTGCGCTGGGCCTACTGAGCTGGAGTGTGAAGTAAGACTTCAGGATAATAACCTTTTGGAATTAAATAAGTAAAAATCAAATGAGCTAAGTAAGCTAAATAAGTAAGTATATAAATAAAAACATTATAAATTCTATATAAGATAATGGAATCCTGTACACTTCAGAAACAAAACGTGCTTATGCAGACATCCCAAGTCTCCCAGAAGTACCGGGAGTCTCCTGCATATTCATAGCAGCTCCCTGATGCCTGGAAGTCAGACATCATCTCCAGGAATCTAGAACAAGCATCCAAAAACGCACACAAATATGCATGCAGGTGACGCAGGCACGGAGAGGGACAGAAAGGCCGTACTTGCTGTGGTAGCCTACCTTGTGGCAAGGCGCTCCCCTTGTGTGTAAATTTATGATGCGCATGCAAAACAGGAAGGGATCTGATTAGCCTGTTCACTGTTCATCTCCACAGGCCTGGTAGTCCACAAGCAGGCTTACCATGACCATCAAAAGGCCTATTCTAAAGCTCTAACCACAGCTAGGTCTCAATTCTACTCTCACATAATTACCAATGATTCTGGCAACTCAAGAAAGCTGTTCTCTACAATCAGTAAATAAGTCTACTTACTAAAACCCCAAACCCACTGTAGTGGAACTAGCTACCCTATATTCCTTTATGTTTATTATGTTTATTTTGTTGTCCTATATTTCTTTGTTCCGGCCTTAGTCTCAGCCCAAGGGACATCAAGGACTTGTGAGTCATAAAGGTGGGATTCTTTGTCACTTAATACCCTTTGTGTTTAGATTAAAAATGGTTGCCTCACACACAGTCCTATAAACTGCTCTCATATGTCCACACCTAAACAAAACCCTCACCAGATCCTAAAAACCTGGAACACTACAGACCCATCTCCATCCTGCCGTTTCTCTCCAAGGTTTTACAAAAAGTTGTTGCAGCCCAGCCTGCAGCATACACACAGCCTGTATGAGACTTTTCAATCTGGTTTCCAATTTTCACACTGCACAGAGACAGGGCTCCCCGTGGCTCCACATACTCCTGGATCTCTCAGCCGCCTTTGGTACTGTGGACCATAACATCCTCCTACATCAACTCCACAACACAGCTGGACTCTCTTGGACCATTCTCCAATGGTTCCAGTTATGTCTCACTAGCAGAGCTGAGCACGTGGCTCTGGGGGAGGTGATGTTATCTCCCCACACTGTCACCATAGGGGTCCCTCAGGAGTCAGTGCTTGGACCAGCTCTGTTTACTGTCTACGTGCTCCCCCTGGGCCACATCATCAGGAAACATGGAATTTCATTTTGCTCCTTTGCAGATGACACCCAGCTTTATCTCACAGATCCCATCTCCACCCCAGCCACACCACTAGCGCTCACTGCGTGCCTGAAGGAGACAAAAGCATGGATGTCAGAGAACTTGTCTGGTTCCTCTCATGGTTTCTTCCTTTTGTCATCTCAGGGAGTTTTTCCTTGCCACTAATGCCACCGGCTTGCTCATCAGGGATAAAATTTCTAAAAATGTCTATAAATGTATAACCCTTTTCATTATCTCACCAGCAAAGCCATCAGTACCCCACATAAGACCCAGACATCTCTCATCAGTAATATTTTTGTTTCTCCAAAGTCTCCAAAAACATAGCAAAACTCCGCCCCTCCCTCTCCCAACTGAATGCTGAAAAACTGGTCCATGCCTTTGTCTCCTTCAGGCTGGACGATTGTAATGCCCTCCCCAAGCGACGTCCACCTGCGCACATGTAAACTCAGTAAATTCGGACAAACTTTTCACCCACCAGTCTCAATTCATCCCTGTAAGGATCTATATTTCTGGTGATACCCTGTTTTGTTAATTGCCTGAACTCTGCCTGTGTTTTGACCCTGATTCTGTCTGACATTTTTGGACTTGTTTGAAACTGTTATTAAATACCCAGTGACTGTATCCATCCCTGTCTTTGTTTGTGTACACACCATTACAGGAACATCATTAGAACACCATTACATCGCTGTAAGGATCTTTATTTCTGGTTTCGTGTGCCTGATCTGACAAGCTGACAAGCTGCAGTCATCCTGTCTTCTTCCACTGCTTTCTTCATTCGATCTCAGCCTTAGCCAGTCTCCTCCAACACACAGGGCAGGCAACATCCTGGACTTGGTTTTCACCAGACCTGCTTGGTAACAGGACTAGAAGTAACCCCTTTTCATTGCTCTGATCATCACTTTTTGTACTTCTCCCTCTCTCTCCCTTCCAACTCTCTCACTCCAGCTAACACACACTCCTCTAATACCCATCGTAACCTTAACTCCATCTCCTCCTCTCACCTTGTCACTTCTATTATTGCTGCCCTTTCATCTCCTGACTCTTTGTCTACTCTTCCCCTGGGCCATGCAACAGATACCTTTCTCACCTCCCTCTCTTCATCTATTGATCTTTTATGTCCCCCTTCTTCCAGACCTGCGAGATCCGCACCCCCAGCTCCCTGGTTGACGGACATCTTGCGCAGCAAACGATGAGAATTAAGAATGGCAGAGAGGCAGTGGAGGAAAACAGGGCACAAAACTGACCTTTTCTCCTACCAAACTCTACTTGCCGAATTCTAGAAGGATGTTACCACTGCAAAATTCTACAGAGAGAAGCTTGAAACATCAGCATCAGATCCTCGCAAGCTTTTCAGTATCTTTTCTTCTCTCCTCAACCCTCCCCCACCTCACTTACTGCTGAGGATTTCGTCTCCTTCTTTGAGGAGAAGGTCAATATGATCTGCCACTCATTTTCTCCGCCTTCTAAGGCCATCATGCGCCCTCAGAACTCAGAACTCATGTATCTCTCACATGCTTCCATCCCTTCTATGCTGCTCCAGACAATCTCCCCAGAACTCCTTCCCTTCATCTCCTCCATCATCAGCACTTCTGTATCATCAGGAATTGAACCTGCTCCATTTAAGATCGCTAGGGTGATTCCCATCTTAAAGAAGTCCAGTCTTGACAGCACTATCATGAACAACTACAGAACGGTATCTCTCCTTTCATTTCTCTCTAAAATCCTCGAATGTGCTGTCTATAATCAACTATCCTTCTTTCTCTCCCAAAACCATCATCAGGACCCCAACCAGTCTGGCTTCAAACCAGCGCACTCAACTGAAACTGCACTCACAGCAGTATCAGAGAAATTGCATGCTGCAAAATCAGCTGGCTTGTCATCGGTCCTGATTCTCCTTGACCTGTCTGCCGCCTTTGATACTGTCA
>JAOVVF010032052.1:0-11276 GCA_028565595.1 Duopalatinus emarginatus | reverse complement strand
AAAGCATAAATTCATATTAGAGGTTTAGTGCCAATTCCCAGTTATAGCAATAGCCTAGTAATGGTAATAGGCCTACTCATAAGAATAATAATAATAATAATAATAACAGCAAAACATGTAACCTTATAGTTACATAGTTACCACTACTCAATAATAATAATAATAATAATAACAACAACAACAATAATAATAATAAAAATGTCTGCAAGTTCACATTAGAAGTCTGCGGGTGCCGGGAGGAAGGGGGGCCCCGCTTGAAAAGGTTGAGAACCACTGCTCTATCTGATCATAACCTTATCTTGTACTCATTCTCTATGGCTCTGCCTAATCAATCTTCTAATAGAGTAATTCCTTCAGAAATGTCCGGTCTGTTAACCCACTTGTACTCAACCAGCTAATTATAGTGTTGCGAAGTGTTCTTCCTAATATTATAATTTTTTTATTTTTATTCCACCTGATTTCGGTCAGTCCCACCTCCTACAGTTTTCGAGATATCGACACGGGACAAAGACTAGAACATGCAGAATGTTTAGGAGAAGTGTGCTTACATACAGATTTTGGAAATTTTCATCCTTTCATCTGCTATGCTCGTATTTCCCCGAAGAATATCGGACAAGACCTTCTGTGACCTCACCGATAGTCCTGTAGCGCTGATTTCTAGGATTGTGACATCACAATGGAACCAAGCACCCCCCATTGTTTGGCCATTACCATGGTAACAGATATAAACAAAAGCCACTGTTTGGCTGTTACCATGGTAACGGCCATCAACAAAAGCCACTGTTTTGCTGTTACCATGGTAACGGCCATCAACATTATTATTTTTATTTTTATTATTTTTATTCCACATACAGATTACATACATACAGATTTTGGTAATTTTCATCTGTTCGTCCGCTATGCTCGTTTTCCCCCGGAAAATATCGGCCAATCAGACGCCACGTTACTAGACGTCGACTAATCAGACATCGACCATCCGTGACATCACAGCTACAGCGTGTCTGATCAGACGAGACCTTTTGTGATGTCACCGATAGTCCTGCAGCGCTGAGTTCTAGGATTGTGACATCACAATGGAACCAAGCACCCCCCCCCCACCGTTTGGCTATCAACAAAAGCCACTGTTTGGCCGTTACCATGGCAATGGCCATCAACAGAAGCCACTGTTTGGTTGTTACCATGGCAATGGCCTTCAACAAAAGCCACTGTTTGGCTGTTACCATGGCAACCGCACCATAACTGTGATGTCACGGAAGGGCGACGTCTGATTGGCACAGAGCGCAACACTCTCGCAGTTTCTTCACGAACCACACTCTCTAGTTATTTTTATTATTTTTATTATTATTTTTATTCCACCTGATATTCGGTCAGTCCCACCTCCTACAGTTTTCAAGACATGGACACGGGACAAAGACTAGAACATGAGGAATATTTAGGAGAAGTGTGCTTACATACAGATTTTGGAAATTTTTATCCGTTCGTCCGCTACGCTTTTTTCCCCGAAAAATATCGGGCAATCAGACACTGTGTTACTAGACATCAACCAATCAGACAGCAACCTTCCGTGACATCACATCTACAGCATGTCTGACTGGACGCAACGTTGCCCTTCTGTGACGTCACCGATAGTCCTGCAACGCTGAGTTCTAGGATTGTGACATCACAAGGTAGATCTGAATGGAACCAAGCACTCCCCCCCCCCGGTTACCATGGTAACGGCTATCAACAAAATCCACTGTTTGGCTGTTACCATGGTAACGGCCATCAACAAAAGCCACTGTACCATGGTAACTGCACTAAAACTGTTTGGCTGTTACCATGGTAACAGCCATCAACAAAAGCCACTGTTTGGCTGTTACCATGGTAACTGCGCTATAACTGTGATGTCACAGAACTGCAACGTCTCGTTCGAATGAGACGCTCTATAGCTGTGACGTCACAGAAGGGCGACGTCTGATTGGCACAGAGTGCAACACTCTCGCAGTTCCTGCAGGAACCGCACTCTCTAATTTCTACTGCTTTTCCTATTAAATTTGCTCAATCTGCATACCTATCTAGCCTAATTAACAGTGCCACCACAAACCCTGGAAATCTTTTCTCAAACGTTAATAAAATACTTAAACACTTAAACCTCTGTCACTGCCTCCCCAGACTCGTTTCTGCACTTTTTCTATCTAATATTGCTAGAATCTGCAAATCTCTTCTTTCTCCTAATGGCCACCTTAATGCAGGTGCTGTTTCCCCTATGCAGAAAAACTCTGGGTGTTTTGAACTGGAATTGGGGCAGATCTGGAAGACACTCAGAGAAGGTGTTTTGTGTTCCTGCCAGGGATGCTGCACTGGAGGCCAATGGAGGAGCCTCCACAGTCCTGACTATGCCTGGTCCTGATCCCGAGGAGGACTTCTCCAAGCCCATGCCTGCTTCTCACCCCGAGGAGGGTAGCACTGAGACCATGTCTGCTCCTTACTCAGAGGAGGGCATCTCTCTAACCACATCTGATCATGGTCCTGGGGAGGGCATTAGCAGCACCCTGCCCAAGCCTCCACCTGATTCAGGTCCAAGAGTCAACCGCACCAGTGCCCTGCTCAAGAATCCGCACAATCCTTGTCGGAGTGAGGGCAGTAGTTCCATGCTAAAGCATCCTCATGATCCCACTCTGAGAGAGGACAGCAGTTCCCTGCTTAGGCCTCATGATCCAGGCACCACTGAGCTCACCACTGCTACTGCAGTGCTGTTTTGGTATTTTGACCCTTTTGAATATCCAGTGTTTTTTTGTGGTTTGAGAAACTAGAAATACAAATAGGCCACAAGGTTGTGGTTTTGTGATTTGGACATTTTGCTTTCTAAATATTTGTAAAACACACTCATGTGAATCATTACAGGCCTATTACATAGGCATAATTTATAGCGGTGAGCAAATAAAATGTGGCATAAAAATGGCACGATAGACATAAATAAAACAACAATAAATAAGTAAATTGAATCTGCAGGTGTTAAAGCCCAAAAATTTTCTTTGTATGCCCTTCCAAGTTAAGATATTAATGGAACAGAATGGCAATGGGTTGTTTCCTGCCTGCAAGGCCAGTCTTATCAGGTAACATGGAGGTGATCCACATCTACTCCTTCAGATTTTCCACTGGTGCCCTGCTAGTCTTAGTACATGGTCCTCTCCTGTTCTCTCCCTATGCTATCTTTTAATAAGGCAATACTATCATGTTGGGTTTCATACCACTTCTACACAGATTATACTCAACTGAATCTTTTCGCCCCCCCTTGTGCTTCCACTGAGATCAATGCATTTCTGGCAAATATTCCAGGTGATTCATTCCCAGTTCAGGATCTTGTAATATCCTTGGACAACTCCCAGATCTTGCTTTCTTTCTGTCACTGCATGCAGCTTTGGAGTAACCATGGACAATCAAGTGTCATTTACATCTTTTAAATCGCTAACCTGACACACTCTTACTCCCCTGTCATTTTAAGACTGGACTACTGTAACCCCCTCCTCACAAGTCTGCCTCTAATCACCATTTAACAATTACAATTAATTCAGAATGGCAAGTTCTCATATGACTCCAGTGCTACTCTCCTTCCACTGGCTTCCTGTAGGTGCCCGCATCAGTTTTAATACAGTGATGCTGACCGACAAAGGCAAAAACAGACAAGCGCCCACTTACATCAAAGCATTTATCACACCTTGCATTGCATCATGCGCATGCAAATACACTAGCACTGCTCAACTGGTCCCAGCATGTCCTACACGTCCTACTGTTCTGGCATCTAGGTGGTAGAATGAACTTCAAGATGTATATACAATTAAGCCACTGGCTTCAAACAATGGCTAAAGACCTACTTATTCTGGAGGTTCTTAAATTAGCACACTATGTAAAAAAATGGTTTCTCTTTTCTTGTCTTTCTTAGCCTTTCTTACCTCTCAAGAGAGTTTTTAGACAGATGGTATTAGTCTGTCTTAGTCTATGACCTTCTAAAGCTGTAGTAGGATGTCCAGTCAAGTGCACTGTATATAGTAAGATGAAACTAAGTTTCACCAAAGGATCAGGTGGTGTTATATTTAAGACATTTAAGTACACAAGCAATTAAAGACATGGTGTAAACAAGCAATAATTTTAGATAGACAGGGAACAAGACAACAAAAAGACAGGACATATGTGGACTTATACAGAGCACTGAGGTAATTATTGATGGAGACTTCAAAAGAGTTTTGGCACTCTGAATAAGAACATTTGTCTAATTCCTAAATATAAAACTAGAAGTAAATTATTGGTGGAGCTTAAATTTTTTCGCTTAATTTTTATTGGTTTTCTTAACTTTTGTCCGTTACTCTTCTTATTTGTTTGCTCCTCATTTAAATGTACTTACCTTTGTTTCTTATTCTACTGATTACTTCCTTGTTGAATCTGGTATGTGCATTTAAAAATTTAAAAGTAATACCAGTCCCTGAAAGAGAATGATACAGAATTATTCAGTAGGTAATTTGAGGGAGATGGTATATCCTTGGAAGCAAAATGGCCAAAATACATACCCTTGTTAATCTGCCATACCCCTCTCCATCCCCTAGCAGCATAGATAGGGCAGGTGCAGAGCAGTTGTTTAGTTGAATATGTTAGTCTTGTCTGCCTGGCCCATTGATCCTATATTTACTGAAGTCTGTGCAAGTCTTTGACCCCTTGATAATACACTGTATGGGCAAAAGTCTTGGGACACCAACACATTATCCCAACAGAAGTTGTTATGACATCCCATTCTAAAGCTAATAAGCATTAATATGGAGTTACCCTCTTTCCAGCTAGAACAGCTTCCACTCTCCTGGGAAGGATTTCTACAAGATGTGACTTTGGGTAGATTTTTGCCTATTAATCAAACATAGTATTTGACAAGAGGGTCTGGCTTGCAATCTCCACTCTAGTTAGTCCCAAATGAGTTTGATGGGGTTGAAGTCAGGGCTCTTTGTGGGTCAGTCAATTCTCCCAAACATATCTTCATGGACCTTGCTTTGTGCACCAGGGCACAGTCATGCTAAAACAGAAGGAAACTGTTGCCACAAAGTTTGAAAAAGTTCCTCCAGGGTCAGGTAACATGAAGGGGCTCCATATCCACACCATGCAAGCTCTCCACAAGGCTCAGTGCTTGGCCCCTTTCTGTTTTCACTCTTTACTCTTCTCCTACCACTGTTATGCTGATGACACCCAACTCGTCCTTTCCTTTCTTCCCTCCGATACTCAGGTCTCAGCTCATATCTCACCATGCCTTCACAACATTCAGAAAATGTTGCACTCTGTAATTTTATGTGGTCTGCCACCTTGTGGTTCCTGGAAGCTTTCCACTCACAGATGATCATGGAATATCTAAATGAGAAGAAACTGAATGGTTGTAACAGGGGTATTTTTTTGTAGTACCATGTTTCAAATTAGTGTGCTTATATTTTTGTAAATGCAGACTAAATAAAGATAAATATAAATTGTATTCATGTGTTGTAAGAGCAAAAAATATCTACAAGATAAAACAATTTTAAATATACATTAAAACCCTTTGAACAAAAGTTCATATTTTGCTGCACACCATACTCCCTTTCAGGTAGAAATTGTAGTGGTGGTGGGCACATCCTCATTTACTTTAGTTTCCCATGATGGTGGCTGAAAAACAATCCATGTAAAATGTAAGTATCAATCTGTGAGCAGTAACAAAGATTTACATAGCAGCACAAAGCATAATAAGCCACATAACATGACCCTATCACATTTACACATTACATTACCACAATAGGCTAAACATATACTGCCATTTACACATTAAACATGACAATAAGCTACACTTTTGGGACAGGAGGCTCACATACTAATGTACTACAGGCCATTCACACATCAATAGGCTACACATGAATGTGCCATTTACAGACACAGCAGTATTACATGAGTTTATGATCAGTGTGAATGAACACATTCTTACCCAATAATATAACTAGCATATGTTTTCCATTCCTTGCAACATACAAAATAAAATGTATTCAGTTTATCAATTGTTTTATTGTGTTTTATCCTAAATTTGCTATGTAAACATGCCTACATAGTGTACTAATATACACTAAAGCTGAGTTCATTAGAAAAGCAAGGGTTTCACTTACTTATCACAAAAATTCCTCCTTGGGATCAGATGTGCTGAAATCCTCTTCAGTTTCCAGACCAAGTCTCTCCTACATAGAAGTGAGTCTGTAGCTGTAAACCATAAGTGTGCCATGATAAAGCCCCCATGCTCTGTGTTTACATTAGGAAAATAGGCGTTTTCACACATTTTCTCAGCCGCTAGTCCTCCACTAGCAGGTACCAAATTTCCAGTTTTTTTATCATATGAATGGCAGAACGGGGGACAGGACATGAGCATATATAGGGTAATCCACAGGGCAGAACCCCCATTCATGACAAAGCCCCCCCTCCTAAGGCACAGGTGGGCAGGCAAAGAATATGAGGAGCTCCTATAGTCCTCCTTACACATCTGTCCCAATGCCAGTTTCTGACTCCAGCACTCTTCCGGCATAGGGGAAACACCTCCTGCATCAAGCAGACCGGTTCCTCGGTGCACCTCAACACAAATGCTTCATTGCGGAATTGGCCCATTCACACACTGGCCTTATCCTTGTCTGCTTCCAGGGTTATGGGGTCTGGAAAAAATGGAAAATAAAGAGCACACTGCAAAAAAAAGTTCATCATATGTAGTTAGAGGGACCATCCATGAACTTGACTGTAAGTGGAGTGTGTCAAAGGCCAGCATTGCTAACACAGCTCCCCTCCACTTCCTGCTACCCCCTGCATGAATGGATACGGAGGCTTGTTTCTGTAATGTCTGTGGTGTGTGTTTATAAAAATATACACTGAAACAGGGGTAGGACACAAGTTGATGGAAGGTTGTTTAATATGAACAAAAACAAACAAATACCAACATAAAGGTACACCAAAAACAAACCAGAAAAACGTCCAAACAAAACAGGAACAGGGTCAGCATCTGACATAGGATAAACAGGGTAAGAACCAGGGAATTCCAATTAAACAAGCCGCCCGCGCATGCAGCCATGATGGGCTTAAATAGTTTGTCTAATTAGCATGGCTTAAGTGCATGCTAGGGTTTCTGTGATTTCCTTGTGCATCCAGGAGCCCCATTCATGACACATACAGTAATGCACTTTGGGTAACTGGTGTAACTGACAAAAATAGTACAAACAATTATTGTATAGGTCTAAATGAAAATCATCCTTAGATTTCAAGGAAAACAGTAAAGCAGCCCAAAATTGCACTGTTAACATGTGATTCAGAGTATACTGTATTACACCAAACAACATGAGTGTATGTATTAAAAGTCACTGACAGGAGTCAGTGTGCATAACAATCAAGAAACAATAGTGTTGGAGTATGTTGGGGTTAAGTATGACTTCATAAGCTCAATTGTGAAAGACTGTGAAAATGTATTGCCCAACAGAGTAGATGGTAGTGTTAGGAATCTCAGTGATAATATTTGGCAGCAACACAAAATGAATGGCACTGAATTCACCCACTCTCCATCAGCATAGTTCATGCACACTTCCTACCAGCACTTTGCTAATGAGCTCACTTTTTAAAGTGTAAGAGAACTATTTGCTTACTGTGCTTGCACACAGAGGAATGTGACCTCCATAACCCATTTGTGCAGTCAAACACACACTAGTGAACACTATGGGGCAGTGAATACACTTGCCAAGAGAATACATAGCCCCAAACTACAGCACTCAGGAAGCAGTTGGGAAAGTTAGGTGCCTTGTTTAAGGGTACCTCAGTCATGTCTTGCCCTGTGCGGGGATCAAACCCAGTACCTTCCCGTCACAAGAGCGATTTCCTAACCACTATGCAAAGTATTGGATATTCAATTGAGCATTATGATGATGCATTTACCATTGATTCTATTTTTTTTGATCACATGACCCTCTGCCTGAACTTGACCCTGCACTTTGGATAATGATTTGGATTGTTTGCCTGTCTCTTTTTGTTCATTGGCATAACTGTGATTATGTCCACCATTCCTTCCATGAGTGTTTCATACATGCCATAACAATACTTCGCTACCCCATGGGCGCTGCCCATGTCTCATCCTAGAGATGACTTGAACAACCAGGGGAGACTTCTGGGTGAACAACACTAGAATCTGGCCTAGCTGAATGCCCAGGTTCAACAATTCACATTAATGATGACCATCATTCCCCCAGAAAAAAAAAAAACAGCTGACTATTCCTCCCTGACTCTTCACACAAAAACTTTGCTTCCGGACCATTGACCGATTCTGCTCATCACCCCATAGTGCTTGGTTTTCCTTGGAAATCTTGTGGCAGTCATGAGAAATCCTGTCATAGTCTGACAATTGTTTCACCAGATATCTGCATCTACCATGTCTCTAGGTAAAAAACACCTCAATTAAAAGTCCTGACACAACTATCCAAGTTCATGTTCAGCAAGACCAAAACCACTGGTCTTCCCCCGCACCTTAACTATGTAGTGATATAAACAGTTTTTAACTTTATTATGCAAATATCGCTTAATTTTTATTTAGTTATTAATTAGTTATTTAGAATTAAGAAACTTCATTTAAACTTTCCTAAGTCTTTTATCTGAATTTGTCAGTCATAACTAGCCAAGAGATCTCTTACCAAATGAGAATCACACAAATTTCTTAAATTGAATAAGAATAAACGTTATAAACTTATTTATTTAATTAATAAAATTATAAAATAAACATAGATTAATGTATTGTTAAGAAGAGATTGCAATGTGTATTATTAGCATAACACTGTGCAGTGAGACTGCAAGAATTATTGGATAGTTGAGAGATGAGTGATGTGTATAGAGAAATGAATGCATGAAATAGCTTAATGGATATTAGAGTAATGTTAGTCTAACAAGCTTTCTGTGCTTGCCTATAAGTCCTAAAGGAGATTTATGGTGATTTAAAAAAAAAAGGATACTCGATACCTAAGTTATTTGAACTTATAATGTGACTTTACTTATTAACCAATCATAAAAATAATTTCATTACTCGAGACTCCACTTGAGCTTTAATGAAGCATAGGTACCTGCTTGATCTGAACTGGTCAGAGGTTCGTAGAGTGCAAAGATCCTGGAGATTTTGCTGGTGTTTGTGTTGCGATTAGACGGCGCAATGAACGCTTCTAGAACCAGCGTCAATGAGAGCATCTGGGTTAACTGTATTGCCTTCTCTGTAATAACAGCTGTTGCCCGCTGACAGCATGGTAGTGGTTGGCAGGTCTTGATCTGGATTCAAGTCATATAAGCGCTCTAGGACATGACCGTGTCGAGTTCTCTCACTGGGTTCAAAACTGAAATATGAACAGCATGCTGACTTTGTCTAAATGAACTTTTAAAGTTTTTTTGGATGCACAAACTTCACCATAGTTCATAGATTCAACCAGATTTCTTGTGTTGGAATGTGACTCCTATGTTGGAATGCTCGTTCAAACTTATTCTCTTAACGAAAATCTGCCCATATTTATAGGTCTGAGTACCATTTAAACCTAAACATGGTAATTGTATGACTTTTAAGCCAATCAGGTTTCAGTTTTGGCTCTGAGGCCAGTTACATGAATGTTTGTTCTTTTAACCACCATAAATTGTGACAAAAGTTTGGGATCTGCTAAACGAAGCTCTCTTATCAGGTCTGAGGAAAGAAAGGGTGTGTCTGAGTGTATGTATGTGGAATCTGATGTGGCATCAAATATCCTCTGTTGGAAACCCAGAGAAGAAATTAAAAGATTTAAAATGGTCAAACCAATATCACACATCTTGCATACATATAGATTAAGTAATACCTTAAGCCTTGAGTAATATCATAATCACCACATTCTTCCTTGGTGGGATAGATCCCAGTTCTAAATTGTGTCTATATACGAAAAAACGAAACAACAATAAGAACTTTAACTGAACAAAGGATAACATAAATGTAACAAAGTAATAACAATAAAACGAAAGAAAAACAATAGCATTCGCAATACTTAGTGGAAAGATACCAGTACAACCACTAAGTATATAACCACATAAGTTTTATAGGTTTTAGCGTTTTTAGTCTGCTTCCCTTACGACTATGACTGCACTGTTGACCTGCTTCCTAGTTGTTGTTCTTCCCAGGGACTGGGTTCACCCACCCCAAGCCAAGCAAAAAGCCATGGAAGAATACTTTCAGAAAGCACAAGTATATATTCATCTGTCCACCTCATCACCATCAATAGGCTTTTACTTCATAAAAAAGAATGGAGGAGGACTATGTCCATGTATTGATAACAGAAGACCTAATCACCAACCTAGTCACCAAGAAATGCTTCCACTGGTGCCTTCAGCCCTGGAGCAAAGCAAAGATTTTCATAAAAGCTGGAACTTTGCAGTGCATAAAATCTGGTCAGGAGTACAGATGGAGATGAGTGGACACCAGCAGGTGATGTCCAGCCTGTTGATGTGGCTACTGCAAAACAAGTTCTTTGTGAAAGGAGAGATATATGAGTTTCATGTATTCCATGTAAAATTCCTAGGCTAAATGGCAACTTCTCTACTATGGGGTTCAGGCCCTTAGCAGTGTCTAGGTAGTCCAGGTAGGTTGCCCTCCTGTTGTGCTGATCTTCTGTAGCAGGCCTCTTAACTCTCTGAGTTCCTGAGGCTACCATTCACTGTTCTTTGGAAACAGCTGTAAATTATCAAAGAAAGCTTTCTTCATAATTTCTGGTGACCCAAAACATTCCTGAAAAAAGGTCCATGCTATAAGACCAAAGCTCAGTAGGAACGAGCAATGTCCTTGAACCCTGTAAGATCATCTTGAGAAGTGTGAGAAGAAAGATGTTGACCAGCTGGTTGAGGTATATGGTTTAGTCTTGTTAAGGTCACCCCAGTGAGATCATGAGCAGCACTACTGAAGGCAGCAGGATTACACTGCTGAAGCTGATGATGTGTTCAGTTAAATCTCCTTTTCTAGCTTAAGTGTATCAAGGGCAGCATCAATCCAAGCTTTTCCTATTAATATATATATATATATATATATATATATATATATATTTTAACACTTTAACCTGTGCTGTAGCCATGGCTGTACGGATTTCAGACGGGGACCCAAATGCAGATTAGAGTTGTGGTGTTTATTTTGGAAAATAAAAAATCAACAAAAAATCCAAGGCGAACTGAAAAGCACAGAAGATCCTATCTTCAGAAACAAAGTCACTCGGTCCATAAACATCCAA
>JAOVVF010032050.1:0-11284 GCA_028565595.1 Duopalatinus emarginatus | reverse complement strand
GGGACAGGTCGGGGGTACGCAAGCAACTGCAATTCTTTTACCTTTACTATAGTCTTCGCATACTTATAAATGGCTGCCAATGCGGGTAAGTCATCTAGGGACTTTTTGCACACTGTTTAATGAATGCTGTGTATTTAGAGACTATAATTTCTTTGCATGTACTGTTCAGTATTTTACATATATTTCATGTGTACTGTTCAATTCCAGACGCAGCCCAAATTTCTAAGGTCTTCCTGAATAAAGAACATTATCACTTCACAGTAACAAACCAATTTCAAAAAATATTTTAACGATTTGTAATTTGAAAGCAACAGCTACAAAAAAAACACTTATTGTGTTATTACAGTCCATTAACTTGTAATTCTGTCTCTTATTCAACAATCAAAAGAGGACAAATCAGATTCTTGGACAAAAACGTCTATCTTAACTAGCAAGACATTATCAACGGTAAGAAAATTGACAAATGCTGTAGATATTAATAGTGGGGAAAATTCCACTGATCTGATGAATGTTGGATTGTGTGAGGAGTAATTGTGATTCCCACAGCACACCATAATGCTTTGAAATGATTTGTAAGAGGGTCCACAAGTCGTAGCTGTCTGCAAAATCCTTCTCTAACACGCCATTTTACACATTTTTCAGGCATACTATATGGCAGACGGTTGTGGATGCCTGACCATCACACGCATATGTGCTTTCTGAACATTCCATTCCAACTTTAGTTAATTATAACAGCCTCCATTCATCTGGGAATGCTTTTATCTAGATTATACAAACATGGCTAGGAGTATTTGTGTTCATTTAGCTACAAGAGCATTAGAGGGGCGGAATCTGTGTTCCAATTCATCCCAGTGGTATTGAGTGGGGTTGAGGTCAGGGCTCTGTGCAGGCCACTTGAGTTCTTCCACTTCAATCTTGACCAATACTGGAGCTCACTTTGTGCAGGTTTGGGCTTAGAGCTAGAGCATACAAAGCCTTTCTTGAAAATTCTGTGCCTCAAGCTTTGTGCCGACAGTCTACACTTTGAGCCATACAGAGTATTGTATATATTCCATATGTAAAGTCTGATACTCACTTGTGTAGCAGGTTTTCCCGTGGTATCCTGACATGATTAAATATCAAGATGCCATTGTCTACTCCATGTAGGCCTTAAGAAGGAAAGAAGGAAATATTTGCTCAGCATTCTCTAGGAAATGTTGGTTGTTTCTTTTTAAGATGATACCAATTTATCACACCTTCTTTATGTTCCATATCAGTTGCAGTCACTCCCACACACATGAACCCATTCTGGTCTCGTACTGGAACAATAAAACAGTGAGGACCTGAGAGGAAATAAAAATGAATACATTTAAATATGCTTCATGGATGGAAATATACATAGCGTGATCAAAAACAAGGAGCTGTTAGGCTTCAGATTAACAAAGGCAATGCTAGATTGTTAGGTTGTTTTAATTGGTCAGGTCGAGACTCAGCAATGTTATATGGCAAAAGCATGAGTACCAGAATGTAATGAAGGAGGGGGTTATACCATTAGTGGACTTTTTTCTTCCCTGATGGCATGGACATATTTCAAGATGACAATACCAAGATTCATCAAGCTCATATTGTAAAACAGTGATTCATGACTCTATCCCAATTGAAAGTCTTTGGGATGTGCTGGAGAGGAATTTACACAACGGGTTGACTCTCTCATCATCAAAAAGATCTCAGCCAAAAATGTAATAAGGTTGTCAAAAACAAATGCACACCATAATCAAAGCTAAAGGCAGCCTAATGAAATATTTAAATGTTTTAGCAGTACACAACAACGGCTTTTACGCTGAAACATCTATTGAGTTTAACTTCCAAATAAGAAAATAAGAAAAAAAGAGAAATGTGGTCTAATATTGTGGGTGGTTATGCGACAGAAAAGATTTAAAGCTCACAGCAGGCAATGATCATGTAAAATTATAAGGTAAGAGCATTACAATCCTGTTGCAAGTGTTTCAGGTTTGTTCCCTGTATTTATGATGTTTATCTGCTATCCAGAGAACATCATTAGAATGTAAGGATGTGAAACTGTGGTTTGACAAAAACAATTTTCTGAAATGATAAAAAAAGAGCAAAGTGCATGTATGCTCATACACTCTGTGTTATTTGAACTCACACATATGGAGTGATGGTATCGTTTCAACATAAATTTCTGCTTAATGTGAGAAATCCCACTTAATATCCCTGAAGACATTTTTGGTATCATTTGGGGATACACAATACAAAAATTTTCACAATATATTTTCCATTTTAGAAAAGAGTTGTGCTTAATTATATGCTTATGATAATTTGAAATTATAATGGTTTATGTCATCGATTGCACAATGCTAGCCGGCAGCACATTCAGAGAGTATTTTAGGAATCTGCTGTTCCCATATCCATTTACATGCGAGCCTTTTGATCATGCATACCATGGCATTCTCCGTTGATCATGAGCTGTGCAAAAACAGCAGCGTAGTGTCCTTTCATTGCATTTCCGATGTACATCTTCTGTGCGTTCACACAAGGTGTGTGGATAACAAACTCCTATGAAATCATCATGACAAATGAGAAATTATGCATAGCAATGTAATAGTAATTGTGCTGTTCAATGCATGAATGCTGTAACACATACAGTACCCTGGACTAGAACCCAGCTAGTATGACTACAATCCGCTTAATGCTAATGAAAGTATTCTCACATACTTGCACATTATAGCGTTATTTTTATGAGAAAAAAATTGCATTAGTCCATCAACAAATAAAAGTGTAAATGTGAGCTAGGCCAAGATTAACTTTGTCCCAGATAAACAACGTTGTTGAGGGAGCAGTTAATCATCTCCTATAGGAATTTACCTGTGTTGAAGGGTCATAGTGAGCTTCAGTGAGTATACCCCGCACATTACTCCCATGACCTCTTTCTGTCATGGCAAACATCCCAGTGAATGCCAGCTCCTACAAGTTAAGAACAGCAGAAAAACTTTAGTACTTTAATAAAACATACGCTAAGATAAATGAAACAACTCATTTTAAGCCTTTAAATATGAGCATCGAATTTGTCAGTCATCACCCAGAATCACTGAGTGGAAAAGCAGGAATACCCCACAGACAGGGTGACACACACACACACCTGAATTTACTTTAATCTGAAAACAGGACCTTGGACCACTGAGCAACAGTCCAGTCCAACGCTTCTGACGTTGTCTCAGGGTCATGAGTGGCTGGACACATGATACACGACAGTAGCCATGTAGCCCATGTCCTGGATACGCCTTTTTTTGACAATCCTTCCAAGGGTGCCATTATACCATTATGCTTGTGCATCTTTTTCCACCACACCACACACTCCTTCCACTCTACTTTCCATTCATATGCAGTAGCACTATGTAGCCTTCTGAACCAGACTGAGGGACTTTGCTGAGGAAACCTTTGCTGTTGTTTTGTGTTAATTAGCTGACTGGAGTTTGACACCATGAGTCTTACAATATTCAAATTTTCTGACATACTGACTTTTGGGTTTTCATTAGCTGTAAGCCATAATCATCAATGTTAAAAGAAATAAACGCTTGAAATATATCACTCTGTGTGTAACGAATATATACAATATATGACTTTCACTTTTTAATCTGAATAACTTTACAATATCATCAAAAATCAAGTTATTCATTTATTGAGATGCACCTTTAGGTAAGTATTAAAAATAGCAAGAAAAGAGTATGTTCCCCAACCCAGATAACATAACCGCCCAGGTCACATGTTGATAAACAACATTAACACAGAAATAATCCCATTTCCCATCAGACATCATTTTGCGTCAGCTGATGTCCCTGTAGAGATGGAATATCACCCAAATCAGTTATCAACAAAACCAGGGGTCTGTAACATATTACAATTTTAGGTCAAAAAATAATCCTCCTTTGCAGTAAAATAAAGCTTTGCTGAGCAGAATCTAACACACAGTTTTAACATAGTTTTACAATCAATTATCCACCTGGTTTCCTGATACCTGATTTCTTATTCACCGGCTTCTTGTTCTAATGTTCCCGTTCCACTTAGCTGGAGCTTGAGACACCATTTTTGATGGAAAAGACAAATATGGAGAGATATTTTACAAGAAACTATTCTCTGTTTGCTGGAGATGTGAGAAAAGTAGCTGAAGCTGAGCAAAAGCTTATGTTTTTATTATATTATATTTTTAGCTTATATTAGGACATTAGCACATACTGAGACATTTACAACCAAGATGATAAAACATCAGTTTTTGCAGACAGGACAAAATGGCTATTTTTTAACATTTGGGTTGTCGACTCCTGTACAATACTCTAGCAACTGTCAGATGGAATTTCCATACATCTGCCTATCTGAATTTCCATACATCTGCCTATCTGCCTATCTTTCTGGTGGCTGCATAGCCTTTTAGATTGGCACTAACTTCAAATAGTAAACTGTAACAATTAAACAATGGGGAAACCAAAGGGTAAAATTGGCTAATGATGTATAATTGCAAAAAAACATAGTTTTAACAGATGGGAGGTGGGGACCTAAATCTTTCTGCAATCTAAACCTCCAAATGCCTCTAGCATTTAGTACTGAAAAGCCTGGAAAACTGAGTAAGCATGGACAAGTACAATACGACATTGCTGGGCATTTATAGTGACCAGGTTTGGTAATAAAGATGGTCATCCAGTCATCTCCTATACAGATATGTAAGAGAATTGAAGGACTGATGTGAGTGTTATAAACCTCAGTAAAAAAATGCATAGTCAAAAACCTATGTTTTTGATTTTTCATGATGCAGGGAAAGTAGTGGGACAATGCTAATGCTTCCTTTAGGTATTTGTCCAGTTTAGGACATCTGGGATTGACAGCTTTTTTCTTTGCTGTGTATTGGTTACTCTGCAGAAAGCGGGTCAA
Source organism: Duopalatinus emarginatus (assembly GCA_028565595.1). NCBI lineage: Eukaryota > Metazoa > Chordata > Actinopteri > Siluriformes > Pimelodidae > Duopalatinus > Duopalatinus emarginatus. The sequence continues at coordinate 6,361 of JAOVVF010032050.1, read as the reverse complement.
TAGCGCATTGAATGAATACTGAAGCATTCAACCCTTGTATTGTTTGATTTGGGCTGCATTTGATTCCACAGACTACTAGAACAATAATCTATTCATAAGGGAGTGACACTTTCCTGGCTCAGGTCTTATATGACTAACCCCTGTCAGTTTTTAAATGTTAATGGCTTCTCTGTGCATAGTTAAATCAAGTATAGTGTTCCACAAGTCTCTGTTCTAGGCCCACTGCTTATTTCCACTACATATTAGTGTCCATTTCCATGCCTCTGGCTATAGATGACAGACAACAGCTTTATAAAGTCAAAGAATATGTACGGGCATCAAACTCTGGATGCTGAGTAACATCCTTCTACTTACTTCTCACAAGACTGGGGTACTTCTACTTGGGCTACAAGCAGCTTTACATAAGCTCTAGTATTATGTTGTATGTTTGGCTGGACCTTGGTGTGATCACAGACTCCAGCCTCATGTTTGAAGCTAATGCTGATAAGGTTACTGGGATATTACCTTAGATTCATCTCGATAACACTGTTACACTGCTGTCTGGATGTTCCATTAAGTGCTTCAATAAGCTGCAGTTAGTCCAGAATTTAGTGTCCAGAGAAGGGGTTTTACGCCATATTACACCAATTTTATCCACATTGGCTGCTGCTTTGGCTTCCTGTAAAATTTCACACTGATTTTAAAATACTACTACTAATCTATAAAGAACTTAATGGTCTCAACATGAAGTACCTAAAAAATTATTTTATTTGTTATAATTCAGGTCCCCATGTTTCAATTATTCAGTAACTAGAATGATGAACTCTACTGCAGGGGGTAGAGTGTGTTTTCCTACACAGCATCCAGTTATATTTCACAGTCCTTAAGTGTAGGTTAAAATGTATTTACAAGCTTCTTGTTTTTTCTTAGATAAAGGTGAAGATCTGGAGGAGCACATGCATGCAGAGTTTTGGACAGCTGCAATGTTTCGACTTAGCTCTTAGTGCTTAGCGCTTAGTACTTAGCACTTAGTCTTGTTTTCCTGTTACCAGGTGTTAACATTATCAAACACTTCTGGGATGTCATGCAACGCTCTCCAAATATGAGACACAAAAAGCAAAGTTCTGTTTGTCTCCAGACCTCCCTGTGAATGATTGTAACAGAAAAAACAATACGATATTTGAAAGAGCACACACATAAACCTGCAGTTTTAACTTCTAGCCAACACTATTGTCAGAGATGCTATTATAAAAAGTTTATCAACAAATAAATTAGTTCAATAGTTCTGTAAAACACGACAGAGTCATTAAAAAGATTATCATAAGTGATCAGTCTTTATAGTCACAAGGCTTTGTGAATGAGAATTACAAGCCAGTTGTAGCACAGGACATCTTATCAATGGTAATGAATCATAAAAACTGCATATATTGCCACGTTTGCAACTTTTGACAACAAGAAAAAAAATTACAAAGTGTGAATTACACACCAGAAATTCACACCCCACCTGTTCTTCACACATTTTTTCATACCCTTGGCTGGGTATTCCCCTTTTAGACTTAGAAGGTTGTAGTGTTTTCTAAGCTGAATGCGACTGGCCCAAAAAAAATCTTTTGAAACTGTTGGGAGTGTTAAAAGTCTAGGAGAAATTAACAATAAAGCCAACTGCTCAATGTGCCAAAGGGTGTTTGAAAAGTTCACATTATGCCTAGGCAAGTTAAATATACCAAAAGAAGTTGTGATGTAAGGCAGTGTTGTTTGTTATTTTAGCCTTTTTGCCACTTAGCTGGAGCTTGAGACACCATTTTTGATGGAAAAGACAAATGTGGAGAGATATTATACAAGAAACTATTCTCTGTTTGCTGGAGATGTGAGAAAAGTAGCTGAAGCTGAGCAAAAGCTTACGTTTTTATTATATTTTTAGCTTATATTAGGACATTAGCACATACTGAGACATTTGCAGCCAAGATGGTAAAACATCAGTTTTTGCAGACAGGACAAAATGGCTATTTTTTAACATTTGGGTTGTCGACTCCTGTACAATACTCTAGCAACTGTCAGATGGAATTTCCATACATCTGCCTATCTGTAACTATAGAAAATGTACCTGTCCTTAAAAAAATCTTTTAAACTGTTTAGAGTGTTAAAAGTCTAGGAAAAATTAACAATAAAGCCAACTGCTCAATGTGCCGAAGGGTGTTTGAAAAGTTCACATTATGCCTAGGCAAGTCAAATATACCAACAGAAGTCAAAGTAAGGCAAATAGAAACAGAAAGGACATAATTTTGTTTAGCGGCAGTGTTTTTTGTTATTTTAGCTATTTGCCAAGGTGCACTCGACATACAATATAATAATAAATATGAGCATTATTTAAAATTAACTCTAAATTGAGCGAGCAATGTAGAAATTATAGGACTTTATATATGCACCTTCTCCTTTCTTAAGGAACCAAAAGTTTTGGGACAATTGGTTGCTCAGATATTTCATGCCAAGGTTATGTGCTACTCCCAATTATTTACTTACAAACGGTAAGATAAAGGTCTAGACTTGATTTCAAGTGGGTCACTTGCATTTTAAATCTGTCGCTGTATAACTCTCAATATAAAGTCCAAAGAGCAGAACTGCAATTAGAAGGTGGAAAAACTCAAACAAGCCCATAAAAGTGATAGCAAAACATTTATGTGTGGGCAAATCAGAAAAATACAATGCATTGGTGGCTCACAAATACTAAAGGCCTGAAATACTAATCGAAAAACAAGTGTGGTGAATAACATTAGAAATCTTCCCCTAGTATAAAAAAAACTTTCACAACAACTGGCCTGATCATGAACACCCTTCACAAAGTATGTCTTTGTGAAAGTCAGTAATCGAGAGAAGGTTTCACCAAGGGAAATACTGATGGTCTACCACAAGACCACATTAAAGTTGGCCAAAATCACCTTTCACTAAATTATGAACAGTTCCGGAACAATACTTATGGACAGATAAGACAAAGCAGCACCTCCTACCAGAATGATGGGAGAAGAAGAGTATATAGAAAATAAAGTACTGCTTAAGATCCTTTTCTACTACATCCCATTGAACATGTGTTCGACTGGATACAGATCAGTGACTGGGAAGGTTGGTGGAGAACGCTGAACTCAAAGTCATGTTCATGAAACCAGTTTGAGGTGACTTTTACTTTGACTTTTACTTTTACTTCTAATGCTGGAAATAGGCATCAAAAGATGGTAAATTGTGGCCATCAAAGGATGCACATGGTAAACAAAAATATACAACTAGACTGTGGCATTCAAGAAATGACTGATTGGTTTTAATAGACCCAAAGTGCGTCATTTCCCAGAAGGTTGCTGACATACGGCAGGCTGAGCCCATATATTCATGATGTTGAAGCAAAATTCTGACTCTACCATCTAAGCAGAATTCAAGACTCATCAGCCTACTGTGCATGTGACCTCTGCATGTAACCCATCCGTGCAGTGAAACACACACCCACACCAGTGAACACTAGGGAGCAGTGAACACACTTGCCTGGAGCAGAGTGCAGCCCCAAACCATGGCGCCTGGGGAGCAGTTAGGGGAGTTAGGTGCCTTGCTCAAGGGCACCTCAGTTGTGTCTTGCCCTATGCGGGAATAAAATCTAGGACCTTCTGGTCACAAGATCAGTTCCTTAACCACTAGGCCACAGTTGCCCTAACACCAGGTAAGAATCCTAGGTTCTGGTGGTGTCTGTGAGATCCAGATTGGTCCCAATGACTGTGTGTGCAAGACACATCTTCTGGATGCACTGGGACGCTTCTTAAGTGATGTAACCTGGGATCCTTGGGTTTTTCAGGTCTCTCAACACCCTTGCCTAGGTGATCCAACCGGGGCTGATCAGACACCCATGTAGCAACCACACATAGATAAAACCTCTTGATCCAAAGTATCCTGTAGTACACAACAGCACCTTTTACCTTAGGCATGACTCCACCATCATAAGCACCACCTCCACTTCTTCACCTTCTAGTTATTCCCTGTTCTCACCTTAATACCAGCTGATAATACACTCTATTCACCGGATTCCCTGTACTATAGGGCTTATGTTCGCACCACCATAAACTCTTCAGTGAGGTCAATGAATGAGGCCACTCCACATTGGCTGACTTGACTACAATGCTCATGGCAAGAAGAAAAAGAATGACGGAGGTAGTGCAGTGCATTTTTATTCCTATTTAAGGCCAGTCTGATGCTTTTGTCTCTCAGACTGAAATTATTATAACAGTCCAGGATCAGGTCCTTTCGCAGTGTCATGCAAGTTTAAGTAGTCTATTCAGTATGGGCATGTAGGCACAGCCCAGGTCCACTGAATGACTGGGTCATCTCAAGGTTTTCATGGCCTTATTTGATGAGTTGAATGACTATACCAGTGTGCTCAAAGCAAACCAGAAACTCCAGCAAGCCCACCTAGCAGTTTTTGGGAAGAATTTTTGAGGCTTTTGAGTTGAGGATCCAAACTACCTCAGCGCACATCCACATTTATAATTGTTAGTTTTACTAATTACTGTTGTTAACTTAAAAGGAACCTTATATAAAAGTACTGCAATTTCACTAGTGAAAGTGAAAGTGAACTATTTGCCTTCTCAGTCTGCACACAGAGGAATGTGACCTCCGCATTCAACCCATCCATGCAGTAAAACACACACACAGCGGGGGGCAGCACCAAACCACGGCGCTTGAGGAGCAGTTGGGGGAGTTAGATGCCTTGGCACCTCAGTCGTGTCTAGCTCAGTGCAGGGATCGAACCCATAACCTTCCGATCACGAGACCGGTTCCCTAATCACTAGGCCGCAGCTGGTGATTCACTGCTATTTAATTTCTATTCTAATTATTTAATTTCAACTCCAATAGACTCACACTGGCACACAGATGCTGGCACACAAAAGCACAAAGTAAAACTGTGTCACGGTATTAATATTTATGGATTTTACTTAATATGTAATTTGAGTCAGCACTTCCGAGTAGCTGTGTCATTTGGAGTCCATAGTCCTGGAGCAAGCAGCCAAAACAAACACATTTCACGGGCGAACACACTCCATTTTTCTGGAGATCAAAAATGTAAATTTCATGTGAAGAACAAATATCCAGTAAAGTTCAACAGAGGGAAAGGCTAAATCAGAAAGGATTGACAGGATTCATGTGAACAAATAGAGCTTATTTTTGTTCCTATACTTTATAGACATTATAGCTTGGAATAATACTACATATATACAATATAACACATAGCAATACACACATTCAGACAAATGTTAATGTACATAAAGCAAATAATATTACTAGGTTTGTTTACACATAACTGTAGTTACATAAATGACAACTTTTTAACCACCATTATATCAGTGGTGAGAACTCTACAAGAACGTACACTGAAGTGGCAGAAAAACTGAATCTACCAAATATTAGACTGGTGTACCAGTTTTTCTGGCACTTCAGTGTATACAGCTTTATTCATGTTGGTATTCATAAAAGAAAAAGAGAGCCTTTACATCATAAACCAATATGTATGATGTACCCTTGATTCAAACTCATTCTTGTGCATACAGGATATTCGGACACTCACCGTGACAGGCACATACAATTTCTCCACCTGCTCTGGACTTCCTAGGTTGGTGACAGCCCCACCATATAGTCCACATACAACTCCCATCTGCAGGACAGGCAAAATGACATAGTAATATCACATAGCTGAATGACAGCAAAGCCAAATAAATGCAAATACGGTCAGAATATCCAAATAATACACCGCTAAACATGTCGGTTCAGATACTTTGCATGGACATGAATGCAAGAATAGATAAAAGAGGATGCAGGACACTGTATTAATCAACCATAATTTGAATTCTCCTCTCCAGTCATAATGCTGTAGCCTGAAAAAAAACTTTATGTCCTCTATTCATACACTCTATAGCAAGAAATTTGTAGGCACCTGATCATCATGCCTATACTAAACAATCCCATTAAAACGGTGATCACCCCTTTATAGATATAACAGCCGACTATCTTTCAGGATGACATTATTCTGTGTGGCTATGGGAATTTCTGTCCATTCAGACAGAAGAGCATTAATAAGGTCAGGCACTGATGTTAGGTGAGCAGGTCTAGTGCACAGTCAGTGATCTGGTTCATCCTAAACAGGGGAGGTTCTAGACCAAAATTACTAGGGGGGCCGAGGTAGGGCCAGTGTTTTTTCAGGGGGGCACATGTTAACAAAAGACACCAATATTAAGCATTCAAAATGTTTACTTTAGTTATTACAAAACAAAACATTGTCTGTACAATGACACATTTTTAATTGATGCATTCATCATCTCATTCTTTCATGTACAGTAATAAAATAAAATAGAAA
>JAOVVF010032049.1:0-11284 GCA_028565595.1 Duopalatinus emarginatus | reverse complement strand
AGAATAGAATAGAAAAAATGCTGTGCTACTACTAGTAAAAAGAACATTAGAATAGAATAGAATAGAATAGAATAGAATAGAAAAAATGCTGTGCTACTACTAGTAAAAAGAACATTAGAATAGAATAGAATAGAATAGAATAGAAAAATGTGCTACTAGTAGTAAAAGAACATAAGAATAGAATAGAATAGAATAGAATAGAATAGAATAGAATAGAATAGAATAGAATAAACATTTTGTACCCATAATAAAGAATACTATGGTAGAGAATATAATTCTATGGCCCTAACAGAAGAATAGAATAGAGAATGATGATACATTGTCAATATCATGATCAATGAAGCCTTTTATTTCTGTAGTTATTAAATAAAAGCACAGTTATTAAATGACTGAACCGAGGCTTCTTTTCATGGCAGTGTGTAATACGGCGCTATTGCAGAAAAGTCTTTGACTACTGCAACATGAAGTTTTTGACATCTCCCCTATCCCTACTGTCTCTATTACCACAACACACAGCATCTGTACACTCGCTGAGCTCGGTGTGTTAAAGCAGAGCGAGAGGCGGCCCGGGTGTCTTCATAAATCAATCATCTGATCTATTATGCAGTACGTCCTGCAGGAGGTCTCTGTGCTCTACAGAGCACACACTGCTTTTAACATACACTGGCTGTGCAGAGTCAACCTGACACACACATACACCCACACTGTCAACATGCAGACATTCTCTCTCTCTCTCACACACACACACACACACACACACACACTGACTCAGGTTCATATAGTCATGGACCAGGCAATCTGTTTTTCTAAGCCTAACACAACATAACCAGTATAGCATAAGTTCTAATGTCATAATGCTCAAGGGAAAAACATTTGACTAAATCATGGTCTTATGATTGTATTCTATAAACTTACAAAATTGAGTGTATTTGGTGATAATGTGAAATTTTATAGACATTATTATAAGGTTGAGGTAAGGAGTCTCCAGTGTCAGCACAGTGTAACAGTCACAGGTGAAGCTGTGACATCTAAAACATTTTTCTTACTAAGTTTAAGAAAGCCAAAACAAGAGAGGCTGGTGAAGGAAGGACTGTTTATCACTGATGAATCAAGTACTGATTAATTAAAGCTTTTGTTGTGGTATATAAAAACACTTCATATAATAATAATAATAATAATAATAATAATAATAATAATAATAATAAACTACTGCATTGCTTTGCTTTGCTCTGCTTTGCATTGGGCCCTATCACACCACCCCAACAGCCACGGCTCGAGGTTAGGGAACAAGCCATGTGACTAAAACGTTGCCGGTTTGATCCCCTGTACTGACACGACCTGATTGCCCTTTAACATGGCATCTAACCTTCCTATGCTCCACTGGTGCTGTGGGTAACGGTTGCCCACCGCTCCAGGAAATTATGTACCCCTTTGTGTGTGCATTTTTTATTGCACAGGTGGGTTTACATTTACATTTACGGCATTTGGCAGACGCTCTTAACCAGAGCGACTTACAAGGTTATTAGTATTACAGGTAGGCCAATATAGTGTTAGGAGTCTTGCCCAAGGACCCTTATTGGTGTAGCACAGACTAGCTGCCAAGATCGGGAATCAAACCCAGGTCTCTCACATGGGAGCCCAGTGATGTTACCACTGTAGCACACCAACTACGTTAAACCAAGGTTAAATGCCTTGGTCAAATTAGATCAGTCACTTCACTTCACTACTGTACTGTCTTTAATTATTTTCCTATAACAGCACACATCCCTGTGTTTAATTCCTAAACTAAAACAAGCTGGTGAGGTCTGGTGAGGCAGACATGCCAGATATCAGACGTCTGATCGCAATCAGGGAGAATTCTTGTTCTTCTCGGTACTGTTAGCATGTCATCAAGAAGACATGGAAAAGACAGAGACAAGAGAGAACAACAAGGAGAGGCATGTAGACAAGGGAGACAAAAGACATGTTCTGACTTAAAAAGCTTACACAAGGCATCATCAGGGGTAAGAGAAGTTGATTTAATCTGAATAACAAAGAACTAAAAACACACATACAGACAGACAAACACACACACACACACACACACACACACACACACACACACACACACAGAGTCAAAACCCACTCTGTAGGCCTCCGGTAAACATTACATAACCTCAAATCTAGTTAGACTTTCTAAGCGCAATTGAATTTCAGAAGCCCTATACTACACTTCATACACACACACACGCACACGCACACGCACACGCACACACACACGCACACACACACACACACACACACACATACACACCTCTGTCTCTCCCTTACACACACACACACACACACACACACGCTATGAGACATACATTCACATTGAGACTTGTCAGAAGCTCAGCTGTCAGACAGAAAGATTAAGAGAGTGAGCACACAAGCGCTAGAGAGAGAGAGAGAGAGAGAGAGAGAGAGAGAGAGAGAGAGAGAGAGAGAGACTGAATGTGTGTGTGTGTTCGAGTTCTCTGTATTTTACTGTGCGTTCCTGGACACATCAGATGTTCGCGTTCACTCTTGTGTAATGCGACAATGTGATGTAAACTTGTGTGCACGTGCTTCCCTAGACACACACATACCTGTGCCTGTTATGCTAAATTATTCAAATCAAATGCGTCTGGGCTCTGTGTGTGTGTGTGTGTGTGTGTTTAAAGTAGATTGTACTAAGCGTTGTGTGTTTGCTCTCTTGTGATTCAGTTCATGTCTGAAAGCTCAGTGTTGGCCTTTGTGTGGTTGTGTGTGTGCTCCATAGCTCAATGCTGCCCTCTGTTCCACACTAACACATGGACTCATTCTGCTTCCTCTAGCCTGGTTACCATGGTAACCCACTCTAGCCAGCCAATCACAGGTGGTCTAGGACCAGTATGAACCCCGATGCCCTCTCCTGGCTCGGTGAAGAACTACAACAATAACAAAGCGTCAATAAAGCAAATAAAATTCCAGCATCATGGAGGTTACATAAAGTTGTGGAACATGGAAACAATAAGGTACTTCCTATTATTATTTATGTTATAATAGCAATAAATACATGTTCCATTATCAGCCTCTCTTTTTTCTCTTTCTTATGAAGTAACTAAGACAAAACAACTGAGAAACTACAAATTAATGACTTTCCGGTGTCACAATCTTTCTGACTGGTACTGCAGAATAAGTAGTGTGTGCTACACAGCTCCAGATTTCCAGAGAGTTGAGGGTTCGATCCTCGCGCTGGCCTTCTCTCTGAAAGAAGTGTTTTTCCCATGTCCGTCTGGGTTTTTGCCGGGTGCTCCAGTTTCCTCGCACCTCCCAAAAAATACCCATGTTTTTTGAATATGAATTGGATATGGCACTAGGTGTGAGTGTGTGCATGAATGGGTGTGTATTTGGATGAGACGGACTAAGTGGATAAGATAACGACATCCAAATCCCTGTGTGAGTTACTACAGAAACAAAAACATATCAGAACGTCTACATCGATATAAACCTGGGATTTGTCTCAAAGCTGCTCGTATTAATCAGTTTGAGAATTCAACAGAGCTATAGAATAAATAATATAGTATTCTATTTAATTCACTAGGCAGTAGCTGGATGAAGGGTGACATTATACGTACATATATATAAATCTGGAATTGTCGCTTCAGTACCTGCACCAAAATCACCACAAATCCCCATTCGATTGCTGAAAACTATTAGAGCTCAGAGCTTTAGGAACTCTGCAAAACAAACACACAGAATACTAGTGTAGCCAAACATATGGCTAGTATACGTGCAGACTATCTCTGTAGCATAAATGTCTATCATTGTAACACGGCACAGAGCTTCATGATGAGCGCGCCCCGTCTGGCACAAAATGTTCTGAGAACACAATCCACTGGGAGATTTGGGACAGGGTCATTACAGGACAAAGCAACAAAATCTGCAGCAAAACCGCTGCCACAAAGGGTAACACACTTGGCTCCTTTATTTTGGCCTGTTGTCACAAACTTCATGCACAAAAGATGCTCTTTTCACTTTGTGATTATGGAGTATTGAGTGCACTTTTTTATTTCAGCACAAGGCCACAATTTGCAGAGAAATTGGTACAGACAAGCCTATACAAAATGCATAGTCTGGTGGTGGCTCTATAATGGTATGGAGTTTGTTTAGCTGGTGATCCTTGGCACCCCCAGTAAGTCTAAAAGTAGCTCTGACAGGTGAATATGTCTGCCTCCTTTCTGACGAGTTACACCCGTTCGAACCCGAATTCATTCTGATGGGTTTTGGCCTCTTTCGACAAAACACGCATCTAGAGATGCCAAATTACGGTTAGAAATACGAGCATACAAATAAATATTCTCTGTAATAATATATTTTTGGTCAATAAATATAAGCCTATTAAAAGTGTGAGTGCTCCATAGTTATCCATATCATCCTTGGTGCTGAACATATAATATGTTTATGCTCTATATATGTTAAAAACTGGTACACCAGTCTAATACTTTGTAGTTTCCTCACCAGACATGGACTCCACGAGTTTACAGAAATACTCTGTGGACAATAAACACCATATTTCCTGTAAAGTGGTCCACAAATCTGCTGTACACCAAGGTGCAGGATCTCTGTGTAACACAGTATGTTGCATGGCATCCCAGGTGCGTTCCATTACACTGAGATCTTGGTAGGAATGGCAAAACCCCAAACTCAGGATTTTTCTCCATGAAGCCCAGTTCAGTCATGCATACATTGAATTTATTTGAATTGAATGAACTCAAACCATTCTCCATTTATCCTGACATAAAGCAAGCATGCCACATTAAAGCATCTTTCAAGTGGAGGCTTTAAATCATGTGGTTGATATAAGTGGATAGGATAATATAGGACAGTATAATGCACTTGAAGCTTGTCTTCTTAGAGCAGATGAGATGTGCAGATAAGTAACTGCACAGGAAAAAGAAATATGAACCTAGTCGTACATCCAGGCTGATGTGTGTATATTTAAAGTAGTAGAAGTGGTTCATATGAACAGTTGGCCTTGGTCCCTTCAAGTAAACTATCAATAATACATTTGTGCCGAGATTTAGATGCTGAAAAAGTACAGGAAACTGCTTCTTTATTTTGGGTCATGTTGCTGTTCTCAGTATTACTTCTGGATGAATCCTACGGTTTTACTAACTTACTCACTCTCTATTATCTTACATCAAGAGCCACAATGAACAGAAGCCTTTAATACAGGAGATTCACTTGAAAGAGGCCCTGAATATTCTGTTGTAACTCCCTTTAGGATGAAGTAATCTGAATAAAAAACACTGTGCAAATTGTTCCTCAGTATACGAAGCTTCGAACAAGCTGGAATGCTCCTGCGGAAGTTCTGAAGGAGAACATCCGACATGAACTTGCTGCTATTCCCCTTAATACGCTTGCCGATACTTTCAGGAACAAGGAGCGCATGTTGAAATGTGTATGGCAGAAAATAGAAATCAATTCCAGCATCGCATGTAAAGCAATCGATTACACTTTTGTATGTGGTATGTAGCATTTTTTGTTTTGTTTGTTTTGTTCAGATTACTTTATCCTAACAGGAGTTTAAACAGCATATTCAGGGCCTCTTTAGAGTGAATCTCTCTGTATAATCTCGGGGTAAAAGAGGATGACCATTAGGGGGTGCTGTCCAAGCCCTGATTCCAATAGGAGAAACAGGAATGTTGAATTTGAATGTATTTTGCCGTTTAGGAATAGTAACATGAGTAAACATATCTCGACTCAAGTCATGGCTGCATTTTTTTTAAATGGTTGTTCTTTCTTCCATATAATATATAGTTGCTTGATTACAGAGAGCAAGAGGTCACGTATACGTTTACTTTGAAGATAAAAAAGAAAAAAACTCTCATGCCCAGTTAATCAACTCAAACGTGTGAGATTGACAAAGAAAGACATCCAGCTTCCTGATTAAAAAAAAAAAAAAAGGAGAAAAGAGAGGTAAAGAGGAGTGTGTATGCGTAGTAAGAGAGACAGAGGCTGGCCAGATTTCTGGACCCAATTTTTGACACATAAAAGTGTCAAAAAAAATTAAGTACGCCTTAATCAACATCTGATCATTTTATATTCCGTAACACTCATCCAACACCATGCACACACATACAATCAGACCTATGGCTGATTTAGTGTAGTCAATCCAACTACTGGTATGTTTTGGGGAGATACTGGAGAACCCAGATAAACCCACACAGACACACAGAGAACAAGCAAAGCTCCAGACAGACAATAACTAGAGTTCAGGGTCAAAACAGTAACCCTAAAGCCTAAAACCCTAAAGTGAGTTGGCAACACTACCCACTGCTCCACCATGCTACCACTTAATACACTGTATAGTTTCACAAAGGTTTGTGGACACCTGACCTTCACCCCCATATGAGCTTTTTTTAATATCCCATCCCCTTTGCTGTTATTGCTGTTCCTAATAACCTCTTCTTTTCTAGAAAAAGCCTTTCCAATAAATTTTGAAGTATGGCTGTGGGGATCTGCCCATTCAGGCACAAATGCAATAGTGCGTTTGGGAGAGAAGGCCTGGGGTGCAGTAAGCATTACAGTTCATTCCAAATTTGTTCAGTGGGGTTGAGGTCATGTCTCTGTGCAGGCGTTTCAGGATCTTTTACTTTAATCTTTGTAAACCATGTCTTTATGAAGCTTTGTGCAGGAGTATTGTCATATTGAAACATGTTTATGAAAGGAAGTGAACTATTTTGCCTTACTGTGTTTGTACACAGAAGGAATGTGACCTCCGCATTCAACCCATCCGTGCAATGAAACACACACACACCAGTGAACACTAGGGGGCAGTGAACACACTTGCCCGGATCGGGGGGCAGCCCCAAACCACGGCACCCGGGGAGCAGTTAGGGGAGTTAGGTACCTTGCTCAAGGGCACAAGGGCATCTCAGTCGTGTCTTGCCCTGGGTGGGGACCTTCCGGTCACGAGACCGGTTCCCTAACCACTAGGCCACGCCTGCCACGCCTGCCACGCCTGCCACGCCTGCCTTTAGAACTATATATGGCTGTGATGGTCAGGGTCCACATACTTTTAGCCACGTTGTGTGTTGTAAAATAGCTAAAAATTAGTTTGATTCTCCAAGTGTTTTTAGTTTTTTATTTAGGGGTAGCTGTAGACTTCTTTTTCAGGAACTAGAAGATCCCCAGTTTAATTCCCAGCAACAGACAAGTGCCCTTGAGCAAGGCACCTAACCCCCAATTGCTCTCCAGGCACTCCAGACTGCTCTGGGTACTCTGGGTGCACATGTGTGTGTTTAATAGTGTGTATGTGTGTTTCACTGCAAGGGCAGGTCGAATGCGGAGGTCAAGTTCACTGCAATGTAGTTAAAAGAGCAGTTCACTTGCACTATGTATAGTTCTGTCGCATTATATATTTAACAGATTAGCTGTAGTGTGTCAAATATCAGCTTTAGGCATCTCTATGGATCAGTGATTAATCCAAAACAAGGTGTAGGAAGCAAAGTAGTGGTCTCTGTGTATAATAAACTGCATAACATTGTTAGGGATGATACATTGTCTGTAACGCTGATCACTCTCTGGAGAGGTTTGTGGTTATGGGCAGGGCATCCGATATACTATACAGGAGGCTCTCTGTGGTATAGCAGTGGACGTTGGTGAGATGCTCCTGAGTGGTACAACAGAAAAGTGGTTGCGCATTCAAATCTAATAACGTCACAGGATGTTCAGGAGAGTAAAACCGGCTCTCTGGGTGTAAAAGATGTCATTACTCTATTCCATGAAAATCAGAGATGTGATTCAGGCGGCCTGTGATCCATCATGAACACCAGTGAATTACTAATTACCAATAGCTTTTATACCCAGGAAGAAGGCTCTGGATCTTTTATTCACAGAATATAGTGAATATTATATATATATTTATTTATGTTTATTAGAGATAGAAGTGTCTGTGTTTTTGAGGTTGATACTGATCACCTTTCAGGACGATCGGCTGATAGCTGTCTAGTTCCAGGACAGAACTGGATGCCACTTTTAACTACTGTAATCAAGACATAAAACAAGATCTAAACAGGTTTATTACCATTTATAATAAACTCAAGTGGCTCAGCGACAGCGGAAAAAACACCAGGTCTTATTGCTAACAATGTCTTTGAGGACAATATTGGTTTTCTTCAGCTGCGCTCACAACACGCTGTTTTAGTTAACAGTTAAAGGGTCTATATTTCCATCTAGTGTTTCAGCTCAGAACTGCGAGGACATGTGACTAACAGGGGTCATGAACGGCTTCACTTCCTAAATAAATGGGGCAGCCGTAGCCTCGTGGTTACGGAACCAGCCTTGCAACCAACAAGTCTTGACTGGAGTGTTCTTAAGCAAGGCAGCTAACCCCCAAATGGTCCCATGTGCTGCGGATAAGGGGCTGCGCATGGCTCTGGGCATGTGTGATCACTGCCTCCTAGTGTTAACTAGTGTGTATGTGTGTGTTTTACTGCACGGATGGGTTACACACGGAGATGAATTCCACTGCATTGACTCACAGAAATAAAGCACCGAGGTTTGTGCACAGCACTGCAGTAGGCAATCTGACACTATTGTTAACTGACGGTAATATCCTTATTTGTATTCTTCCTTTTATAACTCCACATTTTTGTCTGGCTATCATATTCCCCAATTTTCTGAGATATGGACTCCGTCCCGTTGATGACACTCAGCCTTTTTCATTCCGTTTTGTTGTCCCATTCACTTCAGTAGCTACACTGTTGCTATCCTAAAAATACACCGACCTACCATTCTTTTGTTCAACCAACAGCTTGCATACATGCGCTGATCCTGTCTGAGTAAATGTCAATGCTAATGCTAACAGTAATGTTAATGCAAAATATTCATATATTTGCTAATGCTAGTGTTAATTGCTAAATTGTTACTGCTAAAGCTAATTTCTAATATTAACATTAGGGTTAATGCTAATGGTGATTGCTAATGCTAGTTCCTAATGCTAACGTTAGTGCTATTGCTAAGGTCGAATACTTAGCGATAATGTGAACTGCTAGTGCTAATGTTAAGTGCTAACGTTCATGCTAACTGCTATTGCTAATTGTTAATGCTTATGACAGTGTAAATTCTAATTGCTAGTGCTAATGTTTAGTGCTGATTCTAATTGTGAAAGCCAATAATAGTAAAGTGTTAGCTACCTAATGCAAGGCCAGTGTAAAATTCAGAAAAAAATAAATCGCTGCTTTGCTTCTGTTCAGCATATCAGACATGGCGCTTCCTCTGTAGTATTATATAGTAATAAACAGTCAGAGTAAGGCATCTTAGTAGGCAGTATTTTAAGGCATCTAAGAATGATGACCGGGAGCTTGCGTAAAATAAAAAAAAAATTAAAAAATCTCACCAGCGTATATTCTCTCAGCTAGGCATTTTATTGCCTATTGTTATGATTATTCATTATTCATCATTACGATAATAATAATAATAATAATTATTATTATTATTATATTTAATATAAACTTTTATAGGTGAACAATTAGCAGGATAATACGATAAAACTATTTATAGCTAGTTTCAGTGTTCAAACCCATCTACCACAAGACACAACATCACCCCCCCCCCCCCTTATTGTCTGTAAGATATTAGTGAGTAGTTACAGAATGATAAAGCTATTAATCCTTTAAACTAGGGTTTAGACGATAAATGGTTTATGAAATGCTTTCAGCTTCTAAACTTGTACAGCGCTCTCTGTCACTAGGGTTGATTCATGCATATTTCTGAGACTCATCCTGAGGCAGAAAATGTGTCATATAACACATAAGTCAAAGTGTGTATGTGTGTGTGTGTGTGTGTGTGTGTGTGTGTGTGTGTGTGTGTGTGAGAGAGAGAGAGAGAGAGAGAGAGAGAGAGAGAGAGAAAGAGAGAAAGGTAAAAAGAGAGAGAAAGAGAGAGAGGAAAGCAGTGTGTCTAAGCACCAGGTGTGACCAGGTGTTCTAAGGACAGACACACACACACACACACACACACACACAGCACCAGACAGCTCCTGGTGAGAGAACAGCTGTGTGCATACTGAGCAGATTATAAAACCTCACCTCAGACGTGGTCTCTCTCTATCTGCCTCTCTCTTTCTCTATGTATGTGTGTGTGCCTCTCTCTCTCTCTCTCTCTCTCACACACACACACACACACACATTCTTACACACTGAGACGATGAATTTAAGCCTTTTTGAATACTCTCCATGGTCTGAAAGAACAGTACACGATTGTGAGTGCTTTATAATACAGTTGTTCAGAAGAAGAATAATGCGTTAGCTACTTAATACAACTTTCACACTGATCTCTACACTAAAGCACTAGTGTCAAATTCAGGTCCTGGACAGCCAGAACCCTGCAGCGAATTGTTCTCCCACTTCACGCTCTGTCCAAGACAGAAGACACGCCTGAATTAAAGAAGGGGCACAATAACAATGCTCCTAAACAGAGTATCAGCTCCCACCTGTAGAGCTTAACTGAATCTGTCTCACATCACGGTCACACTATTAGACATCCTGTCTGTGGAAGAAAGGCAGACAGCGATGTGTTTGCATGTGTTTGCATGTGTCTCAGTTATGTCAGATGAAAGGCAAAAGGGAACCAGAAGGCTGATGAGTGATGAGACCTCAGGATTTCTCCTGGTGTGTAATTAAAGGAAACTGGTGGTAAATGACACAGAGAAGGAGTTGTGAGAAAATGACAGGGCAGTCAGGAAACAAAGAGAAGTGGAGAACAGCCTGATACTCCTCCAAGCATTATAACGTCCATCAGTGGAAATGATTTATGATCCAGTAAGAAGGAGTATATGCTAAGACCGGCTCTTACAGTGTTACTGCTACAGGTATTTGATCAGGTATTAGTGTCAGCAATCAACCCTATCTTGTATCAGTGCAGGTGCAGGTACAGACACTATATAGAGAAATCATGAACACCACAACTGTGCTGCTCTTAGCATTCAAATACCGCTAGACGTGACATCATGATTAATACGGATGTACGGCAGAACAAAGATCTCAATTATGACGAGACTTCAGAGTCTCCAGTAGCATCATAAACAGTGGAGCTGCACAAAAAAAAACAAAGTTGTTAGAGATGTCTATTAATAATAAATTAGGGCTGTCGAAGTTAACGCGATAATAATGCATTAACGCGATCTCAAATTATCGCAATTTTAAAAAATTCTAATCTGGCCCTGCGATTCACCCGTAGTTCATGTTGAGGCTTGTCGCGCGCTGCTTCAGTAACAGTAAGGCTGCGTCCGAAA
>JAOVVF010032048.1:0-11286 GCA_028565595.1 Duopalatinus emarginatus | reverse complement strand
TTGTTCCATATTCAATGTTAAAGCAGAACTTGTATGGGTCCATATTAAAAGGTTCATTTGTTCAACGTTGGCCCGCGGCTTTGTTTAAATTTTGGCCCACTGTGTATTTGAGTTCGACACTCCTGCCTAATAATAATAATAAGTTTGAAGTTTAATGAAACACAAACCAAACACCAGGCATGAACCAATCCAATCATAAACATGAAACAAGTCCTGGACAGGGTAAAATCTGAGACAGGGTTAACAGGGTAAACAGGGTCCAAGGCAGGGTCAGACTCTAAGACAGGGTAATCCAATAAAAGAGCCACGATGTGCATGCGGCAGCGCTGGGCTTATATAGTCTGAGTAATCAGCCCAGAAACACGACTGAGGAGACACGTGACCAGAGAGGTGGTAGAAACTCACGTGACTCCCTTTTGTAGCCGGTAACCCCATACGTGACGCAGCCGCCTCCTAAAGCGCGGCTCACAAGGCTCCTAAACATGAGGACAGGTGGATGTTCAAAGACGTCTTTAGGACGACCCAACATGCACGCATCATGGACAGCTGTCCCATCAGCCTTTCTCTCTGACATGGCATGGTAGGCCGCTCCTGGGGCCTTAACAAACATGGCATCGAGGACTGCTAACAGGGAACCGGGGTGTAGATCCACTTTTTTGTTTTACAAGCTGTAACTTCTGGCTAAGTACTATCTTAGCAGAGTGTCTGTCAGTACAACCATCCTACCACGCAACCGAGAGTCTACGTCCCAGAATTCCTGGCAGCTGCCTAACATGGCAGGGCATATGCTATGTGATTATGTTTACCTGTTTTAAGGTCACGTGAGTTAGTTTGTCTATGTAAGCCATGGCTGCGCCTGAAATCGCATACTCAAGCAGTACATACTGAATTCGAAGCAGTGTGCACTGTTTTACCATGCAAATTCCACTATGCGAGCGAGCAGTGTGCACAGCCTCGGACGCACTAGATCCGCCATCTTTCCAATGTCACATGACAGCCGTTTTTTTAAATCCCCAAATGTACTTTTTTAAACGTAAAAATTATTTTTTTTTTACCTCAGAAGAAATTATTAATATAGAAATTATTAAAATAAAAATACTGTTATGTGGCTACTCTTCAGTTCCAAAGGTCTGCGCTGCTCGAATTGCGTTATCGCATACTGCAAAATGGCTGCCAAAACAGTACATCATCCTGAAACCTTTCGTGTACTGCTTGAGCCATACTGCACGTTCGGACACACTAGTCACGCTTGCGTACTGTTTTCATGTACTGTTCAGTACGGAAGTATGCGATTTTGGATGCAGCCCATGTCTTTTGTTGCTTTAGTCGTTAAGTATTTGGTTTCTAATTGCTGAAGACTTTCTGTATGTTCAGTGTCATTAAGCTTTTCACTTCAGCAGTATTTATGTCTGTCGATCTCCTGAATTTGTTTACTGACTACCATTTTGGATAGTTTTTGGTTTTTTGAAAGACAGATTCCAACAAATATGAAATAACTTTGTATCCATATGGTAGAAATATTTATTTATTTATACATTTCAGAATAAATTTCTTTGCATTCTAAGTTGCAATATCTACTACAGTGCAAAATACAGTGGTACCTCGAGTTACGAATATAATTCGTTCCAGAGCCGTGCTCGTAACTAGAAATGCTCATAACTCGAACGAATTTTCCCCATTTAAAATAATGGAAATCCGTTCCAGCCCTCTGACAAGTCCTCAAAAACCCATGTTTTTAATAAAAAAAAACCACACACGTAAAACTTTATTACACAACAAAATAAATAAATAAATATAGATAAATAAATAAATAAATAAAGATATACTCCTCTTCTTCTTATCGCTGATGTCCTTTGCGCTTACTGTTTTCTTGGAAGCCATGATGTACAATAAAGTTTGAAAAAAATAACTGCTGGCGGATGCGAGAGTATTCTGCGACTGAGCGCCGACATGCCAACTAGCGGTAGGATCCCGAAGCTCAGCTGTTTGTAACTTGGAACAACGTTCGTAACTCGAGCAGAAATTTAGCTCGAGCCACTGCTCGTAACTCGAAATGCTCATATACAGAGCAGCTCGTAACTTGAGGTACCACTGTACATGACTTATAGCCTCAAAAATACAATAATAGTGACTGAGCTGCTACTTTAATAAAGTGACTTTAAGTTGTCTTCCAGAGCTTCTGTTCATACAAGTCCACCTGTTAGGAAACATATATACGTTAGTTGTATACATACATTGGAATACCTTAATTATGATTTAAAATGAATCATTGTGCTAACTATATGAAGTGAACGCACCACAGTCGTACAACAGGTTTATTTTGTGAATATCAAGACGGCTCGGTCCATCACGCTGACCAATAGGAATGTTTGGATCTGGTTTAGGGATGATAGTTGGTAATCCATCTTCTGAGAAAGCATATCTATATTGAAATTAAAAATATGGAAAAATAGATGAATTGTAAATTAATTATTACTAATTATTAGTTATTGTTATATTGTTAGGTATATTTCAGACAATGGGCCCCGTTTATCACTCATTTACTACTATTGTCCAAATCACTGACTTTAATTACATACACTCACAGTCATCTGAAAAAGAAAGTACACCCATGTTGTTTTTATTTATTAGGGCTAAAATAACAATTGTGTGGTCCGCACTAAACAACTAATAACCTCACATAACAATAAAAAAAACACAACAGCTTTCATAACTTGGTCATTTTCTCCCTAAAGTAAACCAACATTTAGAAACCAAGTGGGAAATAATACGTACTGTACACCTTTCCTACTTCCTACTAAGGGAATAATGAACAGCCACATGTTTCACAATCCAATTGTTTAGAAGTATGACCACTTCTAGACATATTAACAGCTTGTTGTTCTGAATCTACATCATAGCAATAAAAATACTGCATCAGCCAGGCGCTGTTGCTGTGTTGGTGTGGTACAGTGGTAACATCATTGGGTTCCCAGGTGAGAGACCTGGGTTTGATTCCCAATCTGGGCGGCCAGTCTGTGCTACACCAATAAGGGTCCTTGGGCAAGACTCCTAACACTACATTGGCCTTCCTGTAATACCAATAACCTTGTAAGTCGCTCTGGATACGAGCGTCTGCCAAATGCTGTAAATGTAAGTCTATCTCCAAATAAAGTGAAATTCTTCATTCTACTATAAAAATGTTGTCTTCCCAGGAGTGAGTGCCCAAAATTTGGGCATTTTTGACCAAGACACAACCTGGGAAACTTCATATCTTGAAACATTTAGAAGATAATTGTTAGAGCTTTTGTCCAGGTGTTTAAATGGGATCAAAACTGGGTTGTGCAACAGGACATTGATCGTGAATGGGTAAATTGCTGTTGGAATAGCTGGGTCCAGAATTCAGCCCCTTTCAAAACTTAAAGAGCTGTTAATAAAGAAATGAACTCAAACAACAGTAACTGAACTAATGTTGTAAAGAAGACAGAGACTAAAACCTCTCCAAAATTTTACACAATGATAAACCTCTAATGTTTATAAAAATGTTTACTTCAGGTTATTGGTTGTTCTGAGTGTATATTATAGGATAAATTTTTGTCTACTCACAAAAAAAGGCTCCAAAGTTTTGACGCTTATTTACCAAATCAAGTCTGAAATTATTTTGTGATCAATTTATAGATAAATTTAAAGGATTAAAAAAATTTAAGGACTAAAAAATGGTTAGTTCATACACAGCTTGATAACTGGGGCATGTTAATGACCTGGTTTTAAAATGTACAATATGACAATAAAAATAGGAACCACGAGCATTGTGATAATACTTGTAACTGAAATACAATGTATTAGTAAACGTATTAAGAATATTGGCTATGATTCCACTGCTTACCTGCCATAGTGCATTACAGAGTCGTAATCATACACAGTGTTTAAATTGTTTGTCTCGTACTTCTTAAAGTTGTGCCTTTGACCTGCAGAGAAGAGCCGAGTCATTTCTCATTTTCAACTTTTTAACAGAATTTAAGCGATATTGGGTAATTTAAAGTACATGTTACACAGTAATTGCTATAATGTAATTAGGAGGATAGAGAAACAAACCCTCAATGATGTTTTCCCAAAGGATGGTCACATAACGGTCACGATCAGAACGTGACTGTTCGTGAACGAAGCCGAGCACGTGCATGAGCTCGTGAGATGCTACCCCTGACCACATGCAGCCCGGAGTCTGCAGTGAGAGTGGCTGTGGTCCTCCCACCCTGCCCAAGAATGACCAGCATCTGCAGTATCAATAATATGTTGTAATAAAAGGCCTGTGTACTAATAGCCAAGAACATGGCCACAGCTTTGTTTGGTTTCAGCGCTGAGATCAAATTCTGCCTTGTTATCAACAACAACAACAATGACACTTTAATAAGACAAATGAAAGGGATGTCGATGTACAATATAGTAAAACACAGTGTAATGAGTGGTGTGCTGCAGCCCTGCCATACAGCTCAGTCTAGACCACAGTTCCCACAACCCACAGCAGCTAAGCAAGATGGCTGCCCCTATGCTCAACATTCCTGTTTACACGTTTTCCCAGACACATGTCTATGGACTTTTTGTGTTATATTTAATTGTATTTAACTGTGTTTAGTGAAACCATGTTTCACGTCATGTATTTAAAACCTTACTTTCCAGTGTTTCACCATTGAATACACCCAAATTTAAGCTCACCCAAATTTAGGCTGGATCTCGACGAAGTCAGCTTGATGCGTCCGTGGCACAAATTTCACACACGTTGCAGATGAAATGTCAAGCATTCCTATCTCGATTGTGATCCGATCCATATTATCTGCAGCAGGGTAATGTAGTTTTAATGATATATAAATGAGAATACTAAAAACTGTATAAACTTCTCCAGATTCTGTAGATGTTGCAGTACTATATACTTGTTACTTGTTACATAGAGTTTTAAAGTGAAAATAATGGTTTATTATAAATGAAAAATATTAAAAATATTGGTAGTCACTGGTAGTCAAATAGAATTGCTTATTTGGACTTGTTCCCTAATTTGGGATCTCTCTAAAATATTTTTCTAATGAAGCTAAATTACAAGTTCATAATTCGTCCACAATCCTGTAGCATGCAAAATAAATCAAAATTTCACCACTAATGTTTCGAAAGACTTTCAGCTAGTTATGAAATGTCATAGATTTAGTGGTCAAAGAAGGAAAAGTGTTAAAAAGACGACTCAGCAAAAAGGTTTTTTTTATCTTTATTTTTATTATTATTTTTAAAATCTTTTTAAGTGCTGGAAGTATTTTCTAATCATGTCCTTTATAGACTATAGGTTTTAGAATATTACTTAAAAGTAAAGTCATAGTAAAGTTGATCAGATTATTATTTTCAAGAAAGTGATCAGTAAAGTAATCCCATTACAATTTTAGTTCAGTAATGAGGAATCAGTAATGGATGACTCTGCACCTAGTAAAAAGCATCTGCACTTCATGTTCATCATGTTCTTCCACGCATTTTTTCTTTAAAAATCGTCCATTAATTTGTTCCCTATCAATATATAGAGAATTGTTTTAACCCACCATAGAGAGAAGAAATGGTGTAGGGAACATAAACAAATCCATCCACTGATTTTGGCCAGAGACAGCTTTGGTTTGGACACGTAATGGCGCTTCTTACACCAGAACTCGCAATGTCCCCTTCACGAAAGACAAAGCCCCGAAAACGCAGCCTTCCTGTAAGAAAAAAACTTTTCATTCATATTTTTCAACACAGTTTTATGTTCATTTTTTAAGGCAAGAAGGCTTGAATTGTTCAAACCGTACCACTGTTTGCTTCAATTATCTTGTCCATTGGATTCATCTCATCTGGATGCAGAAACTCCTCTAAAACAACATCGTAATTACTTACATGATATCATAGTGATATTAACAATAATAAACATGTAAACATGAATAAACATTTTAAATGACCCAAACTGGTGTTATGTACTACTATAGAATATACGATCAGAAACCGTATATCACAGGGGTGCATATCAACCCTAAGCATACCAGGGAGTTTTGGAAGCCCATGACCTTGTCACTGCTGTTTTGGAGATGACCAAGTCATCAACACATCACAGTTTGCCATTTGTCAAAGTAAATCAGTTCCTTATGCTTCCACATTTTTCTATTAACTCTGAGAACCGAACGTTTACTTGCTGTCTAATACAT
Source organism: Duopalatinus emarginatus (assembly GCA_028565595.1). Lineage (NCBI taxonomy): Eukaryota > Metazoa > Chordata > Actinopteri > Siluriformes > Pimelodidae > Duopalatinus > Duopalatinus emarginatus. The sequence continues at coordinate 5,098 of JAOVVF010032048.1, read as the reverse complement.
CTCCCATGTGACAGGTGCCATGGTCTATGGTTGTCTATGGTTTGGTGGTGATTATGTTATACACATATATATACAGTATACAACTGAGTGCAAGTACACAACTCTCTCTTACTGCTTGTAATTTTGTTATTTGTGATCACATTATGTTGAAACTTTCTATAATAAAGTCAAAGAAGTTGTGGAACTGAAAAACAAAGTCATCTAGCTTAACTACTCAGTAGCATGTTAATTCTTAGGCACTAAACAAACTTTACTGATATGATAATTAGATGAAATTGCAGCTGCAAAAATGGAGCAAGCAGAAGGCACAGCTCACTCAGGGGTCTATACACACTGGTCATTCTGAACACCACACACACACCAACTAGTAACCAGAGAATCAACACTTGGAGAAAGAGATGTTACCTGAATACCCTCGTTTTGCCCTGGTTTTCGCTCCATGCACTGCAGTGGAATTCTGTAAAAAGATTAGAAATGTACTGAAAGGTGGTAATAAGATATACTTATATATATATAAAACATATAATATATATATATATATATATATCACCTGCAAAGGTAGTGCCCAGCCGCAGTGTGCTACCATCCCAAAAACTACTATTAAATGGAACATTTTGCTCTTTAGACACACTCAACTTCTACAAGAATCCAAAGTTTGAGTTCTTATATACATACACATAAATACAGCTCCTCCTATATTAACCACGCACATACACGTACAGGCCTACGTCGTTATTTCATATTAGGACAAGTCCTTAACATCAGGGAACAGGCTACACAATTGCTACATGCACTACGGCACTAAGTGCACAATTACTATGTGTGCTACTCTAACTCAAGAGTTTATATCCTACATCAGCTGGTTTATGGAAAACAGTCGAAATTCCCTGAGGCAGGATCACTGACTCAGCAAGCACTGATTGAGCGGACTGCACTCATCGTGCATTAGTCACCGCTTCATCCTATGCTTAGAAAACTCTACTTAGTGCTTAACCCTACGAATAACACACTCCAACATACTCTTAACACACAGTTTCCAACTCAGCTTTTTTCAACATTGAATAACACATAATCTAGGAACATACTCAAGGAATTCTTCAACAACGAGAACTTCACTTCACCACACAACACTTCACACATTTGATATTCCCAGTAGCCAAACAGTGGTGGAACAATTTTTAACCTTCACAGTAATTCAGTCAAGTAGTGAAGCTGGATGGAATTTTCTTTAAGACCTCTGTAACCTTAAACAGCAGCAGTTCCAGATGTGTTCAATAATGTTGAGATCTGGACACTTGGTGTGAATGACTAATCCCCAAACTCAGATGAGTGTTCCTCTAATCATACTCTGGTGTCTCTAGACATGTATGGTGGTCCATTGTCCTGTTAGAAGAGGACAAACCCGTCAGAATAAATACAGGACATGAACAGGTGGAACTCATCACACATAGTGTTCACCTGTCAGAGACGTCTGGAGGTGTCCCAGGGGACACATGGAATACCAGTTAAACAAACCCTGTCCCATAATGGAGCCACCACTAATCTGTGCCAGTTTTTAGGGCACTTCGGTGTATGCTATAGAGCAAGCATGGGGCAGTGGGTTTCCTACCCTAGTGGACAGGGATTAGCACTTGCCATTTTTAAACACTAGGTGCAAAAATAATTCTGTGATGCTAAACATATAGAGATCTGTGAAGCACTGACTTTTTATTTTCAACAAGAGGAATTAGTGCTATATTCTGAATAGCCGACACTGTATAGTGTATGTACATACATACATATTATTATGTACACGCATACAAAACCTGCCAAAACACCTATGACCCATAGAGACTCCACAAGACATCTGAAGTTGTTCTGTGGTATCCAAGACTATAGCAACAGACACTTGGATCTTCTGTAGGATTGGACCAGACAAGCTAGTCTTTGACTTTTCACTCTCTGGACCTAAATGAGGATGAGATCCCTCCCAAGGAACGTACATCACCAGGTTGCTTATCAGGGATAAAATTTATATCTATGTATAATCCGATTATATATTTCTCTAAAGTTGTTTTGGGACAAAGCACTGTACAAATAAAATGTAATTAAATTATATTGCACACATATGATCTTGTAATCCTGGACAAAAAAATACTTTTACTGGAAAAAAAACCCACTTTTATTACTTTTATGTGTCAACACTAATTCCCAGCCTCTAGACAAGATGGCCAGACCGACCAAATGACTGACTTTTCAATTCCCACCTGTTTTCAGTCCCCTGAGTTCTAGTTATGTTTATTCCCACCTGTTTTGCGTGTGAAGGTTCAATTGCCTTTGTTTTATGTATTTTTTAATGTAATTTATTGTTTTCAGGGGAACTTTGTGAAGTATTTGGAGGCCACACTGCCATTTACCAAGCTGCTTATTCATTTTGGGTTTTATATATTCTGTTTTTTGACTTTTACTTGCCCCTGACTTCTCTTTTGGATTATGTTTTGGATTCATTTGCATGTGGATCAATTGGATCGTGAAAACTGGTGGTCTTCTTTTTTAATGTGTGGTTTTTTATTATTGATAGCATTGATAACTGGGCCACTGACATCCTAAAATAAACCTGGAAATAATCTGGGTAATTCCACAGCTCCTTCATCAGCAGGTGAAGCAAGGAGGCTCTAATCACCAGGATTGGATGGATGGTGTACTTCAGGGGTGTACAGTCCAGGTCCTCAAGGGCAGTGTCCAGTTCGGAGGTTTCCCTATTTAAACACATCAGCTAAACCTGACAGTTAATTGCAATCAGGTGTGTGAGTAGGTAGAACATCAGAGTGTGCTGGACACCTGTGGTATAATTAATGCGTCTACATGTCCATTAGGGAACCCTTATATGCATGGGCAGGAGGGTGTAAATGGAGGTTTGACAGTATTTTACTTACAAAAAACAGGATGAACTCCTCTAAGCTTTCCACATCCTGACCCAACACCACCCTGAACCACATGTTAATTAGCTGATTAGCCTATTCAGGTGTGTAGGGAAAGGTAAACAGAATTGCAGGACAGGCTTCAAACTTCTTTTTCAACTTTTGTCTCAGACCACAGAACTTTGAAATGAACCCAACACCGGATAATCCACATATTTCCTCTCAACATGGCAAAGATGTTCAAGTAAGATGGCAATATTTCCTTCAGGTGTAATGTTGTGATAGTGGACCCGTTAATTTGTATTAGCATACGATGTGCGTTTAAAGAAAATCTAGGACAACACTATATACAAGGGCATGCTGTATGATAAAGTCTATGTTGCAGTACTATGGTTACATAATGCTAGGCAGGTATAGTGGTATAGTGTTGAAGTACCGTTCTGGACAGTACTACAGTACTGATGCTACATGCTAGTTGGTAATGGCTTTATACAGTGCTACAATGCTGAAACAGGACATAAAATCCCCACAGTGCTGTGCTATGATTCAGTATTTCAATCCTACACTACAATTCTGATGCAATGTGATGCTAAACCCCCGACCACCTCAGAATTGGGTTGTCCGACCACCTTAGACAACCCAAAACGTTTTGCCAATACTCACTTTATTGGAAATGCATTTTTAACATCAACACTGTATTTCCTAAGATTTAAAGTTGAAGTCCAGCTTTTGTTGTTTGGGTGGTGGGGAACCTCCTCTGTAAGTTCGACTCATGCTGTGATACGACTCCAAATGTTTCTTCACATTTGATGTAGTGGTTTTGAAGTTTGATGAGTGAACAATGAACCTTGGTAGTCATCTTAAGCAGACACGAACTCAAAATACTTCCTGTATTTCCAGCAAGAAAACACACATCTCTGTCCTCCTTCCATTTGTTTTCGATTGTGTCGCTGCATGGTTTTACACGTGACTTGTCCTCATGCAGAAAACGTGACTTAATTGTCTCATAGGCCAGACGTCACTCCCCGAGAAACGAGAAGAAAACAAAAATATATGTTTTTACTAAGATAAATTACAAAAGTAGTAACGAACAGTGACTTGGATAAGTAACTTTAATCTGATTACTGGATTGGACATAGTAATGTGTTAGATTACTGGTACTAACAAGAGTGGTCAAAGTAAATGATTAGAGTAACGTGCTACTAAGTAACACATTACTGACATCACTGGACATGGCAACAACGTGAAGTGGGGGTGTTACATGCGCCACCCGAAATGGTGGAATACAACCAAGATGTTATTGTAGCGACCCAAGGTCATTACATGGACAGAGAGAGTGAAGCTAGCTCGACATCAGATTTTACTGGTAGAAGGAGAGACCTTTATAGTGAGAAATTTAGAAATAAAATAACAGAAATAGAAAGTGTGTTGCACTCCATGCCATCGCATGCACACGTGTGTGTTTTTGTTTTTAGGTGTGCATTCACGTGTGTGTGTGTGTGTGTGTGTGTGTGTGTGTGTGTGTGTGTGTGTGTGTTGGAGAGAGGGACACAGGCTTGTCAAGACAGACAGGACACGACATGTCCATGGACTTATGGTCTTAAATAAAACACTTTAAATTAATAGACCAGCACAATTTGAGATGTCTCGTCTGGACTGTAGATGGCACTAAAGAAAAGAAAATAACCTGAAAAGTAACGCACGTAATAAATCCTACATTTAATAACTTGTTACATCTCTAGACACAAGTTTCCTCAGTGTTAGAAATGTGTACTGAAGTATCAGAAAAACTGCTACAGACAAGTCGATGCAACATACGTAGGCTGGTAGTGTCTCCATAATGGTGTGGGGTTTGTTTAGCTGTCATTCAACGGGACATCTGGTATAGCAAAAGCAGTAACACGCACAATCCTGTCCAGATCAATGGAGCTGAGGTACAACGTGTCTCTAGCTTTAAGTTTTTGGGTGTCCACATCTCTGAGGATCTTTTTTGGGCTATCAACACCTCTTGTCTGGTCAAGAAGGCACTGACAAACTGACAAACTTTTACCTGCCATCAGCGACCTTCACCACCAGCGCTGTTTACGGAGAACACGCAGCATCATCAGGGACTCTTCTCAGCCAAGCCACACCCTGTATAACCTCCTGCCCTCTGGGAGGAGATACAGGTGCACATGTGCCAGAACCACCCGGCTCAG
>JAOVVF010032046.1:0-11287 GCA_028565595.1 Duopalatinus emarginatus | reverse complement strand
CAGTCGTGTCTTGCCCTGGGGGGGGGGGGATCGAACCCACGACCTTCCAGTCACGAGACCGGTTCCCTAACCACTAGGCCACGGCTGCACACTCATCTCAGTTTAGGGTTTTCTCATTCCGACCCAAATCACCAGATCTCGTTATCGAGGTGTGGGAAATCCTACACCTCGGATATACAAGAGAATTGTGAACAGTCCTGCAATAAGTGTGGTGTTCTTCTGCAAGCTTATGGAGTCCATGCCCGGTGGGAGACCTACCATGACTGGGTAGTAGTTTTTCTGGCACTTCGGTGTATGCACATCTCTTATAGCAGAAAGCACATTTTAATGTTGTGACCCTATTTCTGATTAAGATGTTTACACTGTATTGATAGGACCTTTTCAACCACTGATTAGTAGATGGCACCAGTATGTCAGTTGTACTACATTAGTGATGAAAATACAAGATTCTCTTCTTTCTACAGTTTACACTGACTTCATTTCTGTCTTTTTATGCACATCTTGAGAGGGGAAGTCATTCAGGAGCATTCACAAAATAATAATTATGGTTATTAGTTCCATAATGATGTAGTATAGTCCACTGAGAGCTACAATAATCATTTCAGCAGTGTTACTAACAGAAACTTGTTTTTCCCCGCAAATGTCAAGGCATTATCCAAAACACCAGTATAATGAATGCCTTAATCATCACATTTAATGCTTAAGCTGATGGCTGTTAGAAAAACAGATTTTCGTCATAACTAATACAAACAGAAATCAGAAAAATGCCAAGTAGATACATAGCATTAGACTGGCATAATATGCTTCCAAGTCAGCTCCTTACACAGAAGCCTTAGAGTAGGCTTTGTAATGGTAAATAAAGGGGGACAGCCACAGGCTTGTGGTTAAGGAACCAGCGCTGTGATCGGGACCTTGACCCAACTCCTAACTGCTACCTGGGTGTCATGTATAGGTTGCCCAACGCTCTGGGAAAGTGTGTTCACTAGAGTCTGTTTCATTGCACAGATAAGTTAAATGCAGAGGTCAGATTTCTCTCTATGTGCAAGCACAGGAGTCAATAGGTATGTGTAAATGTAAAGATTTTCTCCAATCCGATTTTATTCATTCCGATTACAGATTCAGAGGTGTTTATGTGTACTCAAAAATCTGATTGAAATCTTCATTTACATGCACACTACAAGTAATCCGAGTCACATTTCCTGCAAACATTATCATGACAACGAGCTTCAAATGAGTTGAAATCAAAGAGAAGAGGCAAAATGTTACCCGAGTAATTATTTGCTCAAGTACTTGTCTAAACAGCTCATTAAAGTTTGAAGCATAAACTTCGTCTCCTCCGCTGAACAGTTTTTTGCTCCCGCCATGCTGAAGATTGTTGGTTCCATTACACACGTGCAGGATGAAGATAAATTATCCGTTTGGGAATGTAATCGGACACAGTTGTTACAGTTGCTATTATTCTACTACTTAAGGTATTTAGGTATTTAGAGAATTACCCACCTCGTTCAATCTGAAAAAAAAAAAATGCCCCCAAATGACCCCAATCAGACGACTCTATTCCGATTGAGGTGTATACATGGACCTATTCTATTCCAATGTGGCTATTAGTCGGAATATTAACAGATTATCAGGCTGCATGTAAACATATGTAATAAGTGGTAGATTCCTAGTACAGCAGGAGGGTGAAATTAAACACAACCTGGTGCACTTTCTGCGAAAGTATTGTAGACACCTGATAATCATACCCATCTTCTCCAAATCGTTGCTGCAAAGTTTCAAGCACACTGTTGTATAGAATGTCTTTGTATTCTGTAGCATTTTGTAGCATGGTTTGCCCAGGTCAAAGTGGAGGAAATCAAGCGTACTGCACAGAGCCTTGATCTCAACCCTACTGAACATCTTTGGGATGAACTGGAACACTGACTGAACCCCAGATCTTGTTAACCAACATCAGTGCCTGACCACACTAATTCTCTTGTGGCTGAATAATTACAAAGCCACACTACAAAATTTAACAGGAAGGCATATTATTTGAGTATCTGGAGTGGATACTCAATATACTCGTATGCACATATAAATGTGATGGCCTACATATATTGTAGGTGTTTAATGTTCCAAAAGCAACACTTTTGTGAGTTTTCTGTTGCACTAATATACAATTCTTATTAGCTAGATAATCAGATGATAATATCTTGCTTGTCCCAGTTGTCCCAATCTAACAAGGCTCTGTAATGGCAGACAAAACACTAGATTACACTTTTTTTCATGAAAATATAATGAGCACTTACTAAGTCACAGATTGATCCAGAGACTCTATCCAGGGCCCATAGAGGCAGCTGGCTACCACTGTACCATGTGGCTCAGTAGTGCTTTAGAGGGTTTGACCATTAGTGGAGCTCTAGATAACTTAAAGTTGTCCATGACCTAGTAGTATATAATTAAACTATTCCATAGTATTAACTTTTGCGGCTGTCGAATGATGTACACTTAACCCTATGTTCACACCTCTTGATGCTCAACACACTGGTCACTCATTGCCTGTGGGTATTTGTAAACTCAAGCTGACCGTAGATTTCCATGGTTTTACTGACGCCAAAGACCCCCAGATGGTATGCCACACTTTACTTATTATAGCTGTCACACACCTTCCTGTCCAACTATTACCACAAACCACACATGTTCCTGCTGAAAATAAAATCCTGAAATTGCTTGTCTGTACATTCCAACTGTGTATAGTGCATTACTGTTTGCACAGTCTGTATGAGAATACAACCGTGCGAGTTATTGGCAAATGCTGGCATCTATTTGCACCCTCTGCTCTGTCTGGGTGCATAAAACTAGACACAACTTACACAACAGGGACATTTGAGATCATGACAGTTAGCTTCTCTTCCATCACTGATATTTAGGAACCAAAATTTCACAGTGAAAATAAAGCCTGCAGCACCCTACTCGGTTCTTATTGGTTTTTGCCTCACTGCTTTACTCATAATTTACATAAAAGTTGGCAACTTTCATGCTTCCTCCTGTTGCTGGAACTTGCCAGATCTCATTGAAATTGAAGAAGCCAGAGCTGCTTTGTCCTGTAATGCCACTGCCAGTGTGAGTGCAGCATTCTTTCAACATTCATTTAACATGTTCTTTTTTATTAACCAACAGGTGTCGGTTTTAATCAGCATTTCAGCACTGCGAGATGCGAGTCCTATTGCAGATCTGCTCTTTGGTTTGTAGTAGACACTATGGGCCATGTGTTAAATAAAACAAGACAGACACAGTTTTGTGTTGTTGTTAATTTGTTTGTTCACATGGAGTTTTATATAGGAAGCTGTCTGGAAAATCAATGAATTTGTTCATAGTGGCTGAAGACAAACCAGATGTATGCAGGCCTAGGCAGCATACAAGTTTCTTTCTCATAAAAATAAATAAATACTAATGTCTGTCTTGTTTTATTCAACACATCCCATAGTGCCCATAGTGTCTACTACAAACCAAAGAGCAGATCTGTAATAGGACTCACATCTCACAGTGCTGAAATGCTGATTAAAACCGACACCTGTCTACTGTGTTTGATGTAAGTCACATCTAACAATGATTTAGAAAATTTTCAGGTGTGGGCAGTTGTGTATCTGGGAATTCAATTTGCTAGTATGAGGAAGTATACAAACCCATGATTGTTTTTATCATCTGTAGAAATTAAATCACTAAATGTGACGTGATTATGTATTTTAGGTGGATGCTGGAAAGCAGTAGGAGGTGAGGACACAAATTCGCTATTTAATTTTGCCATAATAATAATAATAATAATAATAATAAAAATGCCATGTAATATGTTTATGACAGTTAAACTGATTTAATTTTGTTTTGTTCTGCAGTAAACCTTAGCGAGCCTACTTTGGCTGTAACCCTTAATATCTCTAATATCTCTCTGCCCTGTAGCTTTCAAACAGATTGCATTTATTATAAACTTTAATCAGTATAAAAATGGATGATCTAATAGTGCATACACTTTAATAAAGGGTTGTTAGTTCGATTCTAATTTCAAAGCCTGTGTTATTGGCACTAATTAATATGGAAAAATCTCTTAGATTACAGCTGTTAAGGCTCACACAAACATGCTGACATAACCTAAGCATTTGGGTTTTATTTCTCTGGAATAATTAAATATCTGCTCAAGACTATGGTGTATCACAGGGTTTTGTACTTGGCCTATATGAATCTTTTTTGTACAGTTGAACAGATGAGCCTATGCAAAATACATAGGCTGGTTAAACATCCAACAGAGCCTCATTAGAATAATACCACACCCCCATCTAATTATCTACACCTACTGGGCAGGTATCTGCACCAACAGCTTGAAAATCACATTTGTGAAGGGGCACCATTTTTTGGCATGTTCATCGGTTGTTAGTCACAGACGTTCCAGCATTACATCAAAGTTAAGGTAAATGTGCTAATGTACATCAGTTCCCAGCCTTAGTGGACAGGACAGCTACTTGAATAAACAAATTTTTTAAATAATAATGTCTTTGCTACAGTTTTTGCTGCATACAGCAAAAAAAATGTGTGTGTATTAAAAACTTTGTCTTTTACAACCTGGTCAGATCAACACTAGTCTAGCAGTAATTTTAGCCCAACTATTAAATTACATAGTATTTGTCAGCATTTTTTTTGTACCCCATGTAGAACAGAAGCTCTTAAATATAAAAATGACTAATTTAAATCTTTAAAAAAATGTAAGCATTATAGCAATATAGAGCTATTTGTCCAAAAAAATAATAATCCAAAATCCAAAATCGCAGACGTGTCAGACATCAAGGTTGACCCCAATCTGATGAGCCAAAGCAGCATCTTTGCAATACCTATAGACACACCCTGCGGCAGAGGGGGGCGGAGTGAGAATGAGTGAGACTCATTATCATTTAAAACAACAGGCACTGAAACTGAGCATTTGGAAAGAGCTCTTAAGGGAGAAAAGCGACCTGTAGTATTTGATCAATGTGATATTTTAAACAAAGTATGACCCCGTCATTTCATTAAGACCACAGGGAACAGGGGTAACTTAATACTAATATGTCTCCTTTGAAACTCTATCTTAAAATAACAGAAATATCAGATAGAATCTTAAAGAAGAAAAAATGTTATACCATGGTATGTCTGTAGTATGAACAAATGATGTGCATTGTGAACAAGTGAACAAATAGTGTGCATTGTGTGCAAACATCAGCATTGTTTTTTTTTGTGAAACTAATTCACAAATGACTAACAACGAATTAGTTCTTGAACCTGTAGCTGAGGCACTAGGTGGCTATTCTGCTATAGCAGATGGCATTGCTACCTCACAGCTCCATGATTCATCGCTTGTTTACTGCCTATATAGAATTTTGTATGTTTTCATGGTATAGGAGTGGCTCAACAGCTATGGTTGCCGATGTGACCACTGAAGCCTCAGCATTTTCTTCTTGGATGACAATTGCTGTTGAGTGCATTCGCCTCAAGGTTCAAGGTGTTGTGTATTCGGAGATGCTTTTCTGCTTATCATGATTGTATAGAGTGGTTATCTGAGTTACTGTAGCCTTCATGCAAGCTTAAACCAGTCTGGCTATTCTTTGCTGAGCTTTCTCAACAAACAAGGCTTGCCTTTTACAGAATTACCATGCTAAGTGAAGTCTAGAGACTGCTGTGTGTAAAAATTCCAGTTATTGAAACACTTAAATCAGCCCTTTTAGAACCAACAATCATGTTTCCACCATCTGGTGGTTATTATGAACATTAACTCAAGCTTCAGGACTGTATGTTCATGACATGATGCACTGTACTGCCGCCACGTGATTGGCTGATCAGATAACTGCATGAATAAGTGTACAGGTGAGTGAATATTCAAAGATGTCCACTAAGATGTGTATTAAAATGTACAACGTTAACGTACCAGAATTTTTACAGGTAATTAAAATCTTTATCGTTCTCTAGAAAAATACTTATAAAAGTCCACTTTTAATGGTTCAACATTGATTGATACTATATTAGACTGATGCTGTATTATTATTACTACATATACTACTTTTACCAAATACTGCATGGAACCTATTTGCACATAAACTGCCATTAACTCATCTGCAGTAAGAACAGAATATTTATGCATGACATCATCTATAAATTTCGAAGTAAAGTGATCTGTTAGGTGCATGTAAACAGACAGTTACAGGGACAGGGTAAAAGGACACAAGTGATCCAAGCAATGAAATCCAAAACACAGGAGATCAGCAAACAGGCTTAATAAGGCAAGGCAAAGAACATGGTCCAAAAATGTAAACATGAATTAAAAAAAAAAAAAAAAAAAAAAAAAAAAAGAACGAGTTAGGAGAACAGCAAATACTTTGCAAAGACGCAACCGAGAAAATCAGAGATTAAATAACTGAACTGGGGCACACACGTGAACCTATTGAAACTAATCCAGGACTATTCTGGAGATATTCTGGGGACAGAGAATGGTTGAAAACTAAAGAGTCTGTTGTGAATGTGGCCATTTTGAGAGGATGCCGGGAATTCTGGGAACTGGAGTCTTCACTGGAGAGTGGCGGGACTAAAGTACTGACGATCATCAATGACCTAATGGCCCATGTTATCATTATTTAAAATAATAAATGAACCTCTACACATTTCACTGCTAAGACAGTGAATTCCTTTTCTAATTATCATTTCCACCAATAAAACTGTGATTTTTATTAACACAGACATTAAAATCAAAGCCTCCAATGAAAAGTTTTCATCAGTCATCCTTCCTCGAGCAAGACTGCAGGAGTCATTTTTGTCTTCCCTGAAAAAGAAACAATAATACTTAGCGCAATATCATAGGAACAGGGAGAAGACTGAATGAACAATTATTCACCTGTAGATGTTTTTGAGAGGTGAGAGGACACTGGAGGACAACCACACAGACAATGGATCAGGAAGCAGTTAGATTGCAATGCAACATGTTATACAAGAATAGTGCCTAGCGCCTCAGCTAAAGTTTCAGTAGGTAATCATTGTTAATCATTTAGAAAATGTCTTCACTAAACAATAATGACGTTACAGGACAAGAGGCTTGGCGATGCTTATGTATGCACGCACACACGCGCACACACACACACACACACACACACACACATTTTTCCACTTCCTGAAGGACGCTTTAGCAATAATGTCTCCCTGTTACACATTGCAGTAAATTGAGTAAAGTTTTATTGCCATATTAATATGCATATTCACTGTGTATCATGAAGTGGGATAAAACTTATCAGATACCATAGTGCTGCATGGAAGGTAAGATAACACCATGGCATATTATTATTATTATTTTAATTAATCAAGGGAACTGAGAGTAATGATAGATGTTATTAGAATCTATCGCAGGCATTGTAGCTGAAGCTCAGCTTGAGGTTCAAAATCCAATATTTCTGGAACGGAAATCTATAAATAATTCCAGGGATATGCACTACAGTACTAAAATAACAGATTAGTTGCAGCTCCATTATGACATTGGGTTCGTTTAGCTGGCATTCCATGTGACCCCTGGTACATCTACAGATTTACAAAGATCAATGCTATGTGTGACTCCTTTCTGATGAGTTATACCCATTCATGTCTTGAATTCATTCTAATGGGTTTAGTCTCTTCCAACAGGACAATGCACCACCATGCATGTCTAGACACCCTAAATTACGATTAGAGGAACACTAAGTTTATCTAAGTTTGGGGTTTTGCCATTTCTACCTAAGTCACCAGATTTGGGAAGTGCCAGAAAACTATTGGACCAGTCTAATATTTGGTAGGTCCCTCATGGGGCAAAGACTTTGCAAGCTTGCAGAAATGTTCTGTAGACAATGAACACCATTACTTATTGCAAAACGGTCTACAGTTCAGTTGTATTCCAAAATGTAGAATTTCTGTGTATTATAGAGCATTGCATGGCATCCTAGATGCAATTGATAATGTGATCTGGTGGAAATGTCATGTGGATGTATGTGGTGGATCATTGATCTTCTAAAAGAGGCCAAACCCATCAGAATGAATGCAGGACATGCACAGGTGTATCTTGTCAGATAGAGGGCACACATAGCATTCACAGTTTAGAAACATTTGTAAATGTAACAGGGATCCCGTGGAATGCCAGCTAAACAAACCCCATTCCATTATAGAGCCACCACAAGCACAGTCTCGTCTTTTTCAGTTTTTTACGGCACTTCATTGTATATACTTGAGAAAACTGTTAATCAGTTGACATCAAGTGACATGCTAAAACATGTACAACAGCCTACTATTACAAACTGCACAATTTTTGACCTCTTAATGTTTTTTTCCACTAATCCAGTTGTGGAGATTTAGTTGTGCCTTTGACAAACTGTAGACAAGTGACATTCTTATTCTTGCTTATCAAATGCTGGATTAATATTTAGTATTATCTCTAGAAAAACAAATCCTATGCCTAAAAATGCTAAATTTAGCAGAGGCCATTTAGACGTTTATTTGAAAGGTTTGTATTATTAGTAATAAATAATCAGTGTCATAATAAGTCAGTATACACTGCCACCATTGTTTTATGCATTAATTATATTTTTAATGAAAAATGCAATGGTTTATGACTCTGAGCTGTCATAATTACTGCCTGACAAATTCAGCTACACTCCTGGATTTCTACTGACCGTCAGTCTAGCCTTCAATCTAACCCATAACATTTTTTAAATGAATTGCTTTAATTCAAATGAATTAGCAAATATTAGACTGGTGCATGTTTATAAATGCCACCAAGAAAGATTAAAGCTTACTCATTAAATCACATTAAACTCTACTTAAAGCCCTCTGGATTAAACATCTAGCAGCCAGGAAACACTGTAAATGTGAATTAAATATCATGGACCACTTTATTTTCTGAAATAAATAAATAACTGTTCAAACTGTTCAAATATTTTGCTTATTTACTGTAAAACGTGGTTCGGCTGTTCAAACAAAAAAAATACTTCAACTCAAAAAAATATTTTAAATCAAGTAATAGGTTCATTCGAAGTATTTCGATTCAATTCAATTGTTTGTTAATGCATGAAGTAATTTTTTAGGTTAATTTATTTCACAGCGTTGCTTAAATATTTTATAGTAATAATCAGGATAGTAATTATAGCCATGAAGACTTTATTTCTGCTGACAGAACACATTAGGTCTAAGATTTTATTTTTCCAGAAGCTTGGATTAAACACATTTAGTTCAAGTGACCAGTCAAATATGCTAATAACTCTAAATAGTTGTGTTTTCCTCCAAGGTCAAACCAAAACCAAATCAACCAAATAACTAACTAACTAACTAACTAACTAACTAACCAACCAACCACGCACCCACCCAACCAACAACAAAAACCACTTCCTGGCTATGCTTCAATACTTTATACAGTAGGTACCACTTTGAGAACTCTTACACACTGCTTTAGTCTGTTATTAGAAGTACCACAGTGGGAAGAGACTAAAGACGTTCATTTCATGTTACTATGCATCAGGTAGTTTTCTTTGTCACAGCCCTAATGTCATTTCCGCTTAGACCTGTAATACCTGCCAAAACATAACACACAATTAAAGACCATGTTTATACTGTCCAACTGTTAATATAAATATACTTTAAACGTCTACATGAAGACCACAATTTACAGCCTCAGTTATACCCTTGTCATTTAAAATGTTTTAATCTGAATATTGTTTATATTTAAAAGTCATCTGCCATTTTTCAGCCTTGCTAACATGATAATCTGTGAATATGACCACTTCAAAAGACCAAGAGGCCTTTGAAAGCCTTGAAGGTCAGACCAAAAATAACAGTACTGGAGCACTATTTCTGTACACACACCTCTGTTACAGTGTCTGAATTATATCAACAGGGCCTTCAAACATGACCTGTATGACCCCAACTTTTAGAGCATAAATATTACTGGAGTGACAAAGTACAAAATCTTCAAAGGATAGAGATTAAGGAGGTTTACAGCAGCATTAGTGCATTTTTTCGACACTGTTTACACCAGGTTAAAATATGGTGACCTTTCTGTGACTTATCTTCAAAGCTTTTATTCATGCACTTATTCAGAGTAAAGCTCTAGACACAAGTCACCGAGCTAAATGAGCGGCGGTTTTCTCGTTCAATAAATGTTACCTGTTCTTTCAGCAATAGCGTGTCGGTTTTTTTTTTTTAGAATTTTGGGCTTTTTATGTTATGACCTGATCACTAAGATCACTGCCACCTCGCAGAATCATTTCTGAATAGGGCAGATGAGATGAGTAAATTAGGATTAGTCTGAATTGCAGGCTTTCAGTAAATGTAAAAAAAAAGAAAGAAAAAAAAGAAAAAAAATGACTTGCAATGGAACTTAATGGCACAGAGTTAATGGTTGTTACACACTAGCTGCATATATGTAAAACCTCCTTCTTTGCTTGGGTGCACATTTTCTTCATAAGCATGTTGCAGACTGTATCAGTGCAGCCACTTTAGTTCATCTTTCCAAATGATTCCCCAAAGATGTATTAAGGGTTTTATCATTGTGGATTTGAAGATACTCTGAGCTTGTTGACAGAGTTCCACCGTATCAGATTAAACCTCTCTTGCCCATTGTGTTTTCTCCTATAGAATATTGCTGTACAGCATAGATTCCCCAACTGAAAATCTAAACAAATAAGCAGCCATGGCTCGAGGTTAGGGAAGCTGCCTTTAGACCGGAAGGTTGTCAGTTGTCATAACTGACATAACTGAGGTGCGCTTGAGCAAGGCATCTAGCCTCGGACCCCGGGTGCCCTGTGTGTCCACCGCCCCTAGTGCTTGTGCGTTTACTAGTGTGTTTCACTGCAAGGATGCATTTAATGCGTTTAATTCCTCTGTGTACAACCATAATAGGTCATTCACTTCACTTTCACTTTCTGTGGGCAGTCTTTGTACTAGGCAAAGGCAGGCTTGCTACCACCATGCCTAACACCATGCTGTATGTCTGCTATTTGCCTCCTGTAACATTTGTGTTGTGTTTGTTTTGTCTAACACTTATAGTGGTACATTTGACTTTTGACCGAATTCAACAACAATACATATTTTATCACCTAATGATGTATTACATTGGTTCTCAACCGGTGGGGGCGCGGACACTCCCCTGGGGAGTAGTAAATGTAGTAGATGGGAATGTCATATTGTGAAGTGACCTCCTGGCGGCAGTAGAGAGGTTAAGGCCGCAGGGAGTGAAGAAGAGTGTGTGAGATCCGGGTGCGTGTGGCACGTGTAGGTGTGTTAA
>JAOVVF010032045.1:0-11288 GCA_028565595.1 Duopalatinus emarginatus | reverse complement strand
AGGTTTCTTCCTTTTGTCATCTCAGGGAGTTTTTCCTTCTCACTGTCACCACCGGCTTCTCATCAGGGATTAAATTTATAAACATTCTATAAATGTATATTTGACCCTTTTCATGATTTCTGTAAAGCTGCTTTGGGACAATGTCCATTGTTAAATAAAATTAAATTGAATTAAATTGAATCTCCACCCTGGTGAAGAAGGCACAGCAGTGCTTATACTAGCTCAGGAGGCTGAACAAATTCAAGATCTCCGCAGCGCTCCTGAAACTTTTTTTTACACTGCTACTATCGGCTCGGGTCTCTCCAGGAGCAGCACTGCCTGGTTTGCAGCTCCCAGGACAAGAACGAAGAACGACCCTCAGAGAGTGAGCTGACGTTCTGAGCCGACGTTCTGAGCGGAGCAGGGCATCAGGCAAACAGATTATTAAAGACATTCACCACCCAAACCACAGTCTGTTTACTCTCAGGGAAACGTCTGCGCTCCATCAAGGCCGGACTGTGAGGATGAGGAGGAGTTTTGACCCCTCAGGTCATTCAGACATTAAACACTTACTGCACATGGACCGTTCTGTTCCAGACACTTTAATCAGACACAGAGACACTTTGATATCATGGATCATTTGCACTGGACTCACTGTTTTTCATGCATAATATAATTTTACATTTATTCTTATTTAATTATTTTTATACATTCCTTCATTTATTTCTAATTTGTTTTAGTCTTTTTTACTGTATATTTTTACCTGCTACAAATTTCTATGTGACAAATAAAAATCTTGAATCACATGACCTCAGGGCTTACAGGTTCCCTACAACAGCACGTCCCTGACTGACTGATTGATATATGGACGAGGAAGCCGCTTACCTGTGGACACGCAGTGCCGTAGAGACTCCAGGAGGTTGGGGCTGGAGAACTTGACCACGCCCCTGAAGAGCTCGGCTCTATCGCTGAGTGTGTTGTTACTGCTGCCTCTGTACCTGGTCTCCAGCTGAAGAGAATAAATATGACTTCATCAGCCTGAATATCAGGAGTTAGGGCTGTGTGATATGATGAGATATATCGTATGATGATGGTTTATTATTACGCTGTTTCGTTGTGTCGCAAAATCCACACTTTACTGCAGTCGTTTTGTTGTCTGGATGACATGTTAAGGTGCCGCGCACACACACACACACACACACACACACACACACACACACACACACACACGGTGCAGACCGGACTAATTCTGAACAGGAGAGGGACCACAGACCAGCAAACACAACGAGGAGCTTGTACCTAAAGGGTCTGTGTATCTCTTGGTCATTCAATTTTCATTTCAGAAACAAAAATTTTAAAAAGAAAAACAAACAATTATTTGATTTTCACTTTAAAATCCAAATACAAGAAACACAAATGAGTAATTTTTTGTTTCCGTGCCAGAAATAACTAATAAAAAAATGTAAAATTGAATCATATCTCTGTTCTTTCTTCAAAAAACAAAGAAACCAAAACAGTAAAAGGCTTCGTTTTTTTTCCATGTTTCTTAAAACTGAAGTTTGCATTCACTATTCCGTTGTCAAGGCAACTAAAGGTGCGTCAAACTTGTGCATTTTTAATTACAGACATTAAAAAAAAAGAGTCTTTTTCCCGCAGCTCACCATACAACAGACAATATCTTTAATTGTTTGATTTTGTATAATTCAACGATTTAATTTTTTTTTTTACATCTGATCACTTGATTTTTAAAAAATTGACTTTTACAGAAATCGTGATATATCGTGATATGTATCGTTATCGGAATATGAATGGACCATGTATCAGGGGAATGAAATTTTGATCATATCGCACAGCCCTATCATTATTTTTAAACCAGCTTTATTTAAAGTCAACACACAAGACTTCTGGAGATGTTCTGTGATATCCGACACAGACGTCAGCAACAGATCCGTCTGTCAGACTGGACCAGACGGTCTGTCCTTCACATGACCCTAAAGCATTCATAACCCCACCACTAATTCACCTCCCCTGGAGCACTGTTGCTACGTATTAACCACCCTATACACAGTGGGACACACCCCACATGACCTGCTGAGTGACTTCGACAAGAGCCGAACTGCAATGTCTAGACGACTGGGTCAGAGCGTCTGCAAACCGACGTCTGTCTCGTGGGGTGTGTCCCAGTCTGTATACAATGGTTAATACCTACCAAAAGTGGTCCAAGTAAGGACAACCAGGGACATGGAAGACCAAGGCTCACTGATGTGTGTTGAGGAGTGAAGGCTGGACCATCTGGACCTGATCCTACAGCAGATCTACAGAAGTCTTGGTATCAGACACCACAGAGGACTTTCAGGGGTCTTGTTGGGTCCATGCCTCCACATTCGTTCAATCCTTTACTTTCTTACTCACCTTGTAGACGGCGGTCTCCAGTTTTGGCACCTCCCCGTCTCCGAAAGCCTCACAGGCCATCTGATGTGTTCTCTCAGAAAGCTCAGAGTGCTCTTTGTTAATGTTAGGATCTAAAGAGGGAAATGAAGCAGCAGCAAAAATGGGTTAATGAATATAACTAAGACTCAGACCTGAAGATTTAGCAGAGAAAAAGAAATAATACGGACGTGATGGAGCTCCGTTTCTTTCCTTTAGGGTCCTTTCCTGATTTGGGAAAACCTGGAGAGGAATAAACAGGAATCGGGGTGAGTGATGAGCAGCAGAGATGACAAAGAGATACTGACTATACTGATGATGATGATATTGTGATAAATTACATGACAGGACAAATGGGTACCGCGACAATATCAACTTTTTAACACACTTTATTTAAAAGATTTGTCCTGAATCACAAGTGCAATATTTTTCACCCTACCACTTTTCAGCGAGAAACTACTGTGAAAGTGAAAGTGAACTATTTGCCTACTGTGCTTGCACACAGAGGAATGTGACCTCCACATTTAACCTATCCGTGCAGTGAAACACACACACACCAGTGAACACTAGGGGGCAGTGTACACACTTGCCCAGAGGGGGACCAAACTACGGACATCACTATATTGTGATGTCCAGGTGTTATTAAAGTAAGTTATAATTGTATATCATTTTTAATAAACGACAGAACTGCTGAAGGTGGTGAAGTCTTCACCTGCTGATACTGCTTCATGAGTAGGTCTCGCAGGGCGGTGAGGCTTTTACCACTCAGGTGAGCTTCGTTTATGGACACGTATCTGGTAGCCAAAACGAACGCCTGCGTGTAAGAGCGACAAAACAGTCAGACAGTTATACAGCGTTTCAAAAACCACACGAAGACATTCAGTGAGAGTGACAAGTGAGAAAGTCGACGGGACCTGATACAGGTAAGGCTGGTGCTTGGCGGCGAGATTCAGAATGAACACGTAGGGAGTCTGGAGGTAATGAACAGCGTAAGTTGGTTTTAGGTGGTTGGGTTTGGTGAAATTATCCCCCCAGGCGATACGGATCCACACGCTGCCGTCATCCAGGTTCTTCATCCTGACAGAAACCTACGTGAGGAAAGACTCATGGGTAAGGACCGGAGCAGATACGGATACGGCATCAATAGATCACATCTGGCACACTGTTATTACCTTTAAAAAGAAAAATAAACAAAAACGCTCTTATTATTTTTATCCGTCCAGATTTTTATCTGCTAACTCATCCCGCAGTTCTAAAGATATCAACAAGGGATCAACTCAACAATGTCCAGTCTGATCAGGAAAGACGTGCTTGCATTTTTTGTAATGAAAAGTGAATCCCTTCTACCACTACACTCATTTTTTTTAAGAAAAAAGTTTAAATCTGCTTGAATGGGGATTTTTCTAAAACTGCTCTAATTTGATCAATTTTCAATCTACAACCACAAAAATCATCACCCTCAGATCTGATCATACGTAGACCAGTCCTGTCAAATTATAAACAGATCTCAGATCTCAATTATCTCTTTTTTTAATTACTCTTTAAATTTCACTCTGTTTATTTTTATTAGGATCTGTGTGAGAGAGGGTGAAGTCAGAATGAGAATCACCTTGTCTAAAATGCTCAAACGTTCACCTAAAAGCTCGATTTAAAATGTATATGGTAGAGACACCTCCCCTTTCTGAACCCTCCAAATATCTCATTCCTTCAGAATTCATTTTTTTTTTTACTTACGAGCATTTGTTTGGCCGCAGGCTCGGCAAACTGCCCCATTCACTTCAATGTTAATTTGCTAAAATCGGACTCGGATTTCCTACTTGTTTACTGTCTTTTTAAAACAGTCATAAATCAGATATTTTCCTGAAATGGATTAGCGAATGCTTCTCTTCTACACAATGTCTTCGCTTATGCGAAACGTTTAGGATTTTCTGGTTTATTCGTGTTTGTTTGGAGGGTTTTTAGTGGTTTTCTGAATGTTAGGAGTCGGCGTATCTCCCGCACACACGTAAGGAGCAGGTGTGCTGACCTACACTGTATTTACTCACAGGCATAAACACCACAATGACATGCCTGCGCATGCTCCGCAGCACACTCACGCTTTCTGATTTTTAGGCCATAGCTACAGTCTGGGAGCAGCTCAAACTCTGTGATCGCTCTATTTTTTTTTTTACAACATGAACTTTACTAGTTAATATTAAGTCGTAAACAGAAAATCAGGAAAGCGCTTTACGTGTCGGACGACTTCCTCTAAATGAGCCACGAACATCTGTTTAAACTGGCTGTAATCCACAGAAAGGGCTTCATCTGTGAAGAAACAGAAAACACACAGAAAAGTCACTTAACGACTTAACGACCGATTTCTTTACCTTACAGAGTGTTAACGTTTGTACAGTTACCTTCTGCGTCACTGAGTTTAAAGGCGTGCCACGTTCCTTGATTTGGGTTCTCTATGTGATCTGATACAGAAAAGAACCGACATCAGTGTTGATTAAATAAATAAATAAATAAAACCAGAACAGATCACACACGCACACGTGACCGAGACGTCAAGCACATGTATAAACCACAGACTAGAGACCGGATTTAGAAAAGATGATGCGTGAGAATGTAAAGTTATGCACACAGGGTTTATGAGTGCTCTGTAAATAAAGAATCTGAAACGGTTCGCTGTGTGATAAAGATGTTACACTGAGGCTGAAAAATAAGGAAAATGGCGGTCATGAGGGTCCTTTAAGATGAAGGCGAGGAAGGAAAAAATAAAACTGTGTATCTAATGTCCAACTTTAAACCTTCAGGAATGAGGAACAGACTGACTTACAGACCATCTCCAGCTTCGTCACGTCTTTTATACCCAGTCTGCTTTCCTGGACATGGACAAAGACAAAAGGTGATCAGAATGTCAGTGACTGCACACATCCATCCATCATTTTACTCTCTCAGTTCATTTTAAATGCCATGGCCTAGTGGTTATTTATATCATTATTATTATTATTATTATTATTACATAACACAACAGACACAGAATATTAAATGCACCAAACAGCCATAACATTAACACCACAAACCCCCTCACAGGTGACGTGAATCACATTATCATCTCATTAGGTCATGTGATCAGAAGGTCTCAGGTTTGATCCCAACAGCATACGAGACTCAAGTGCCCTTGAACAAGGCACCTAACCCCCCCCCCAACTGCTGCGTGTGCTTAACTGTACGTATAGGTTAAATGCAGAGGTGACTCATTGACCACTGCGCTTGCACACAAAGGAATCTGACACACCAGGGGGCAGTAAACACACACTCGCCCAGAGCGGTGGGCGACCCCTGCTCCACAGCGCCTGGGGAGCGTTTGTGGAGTTCGGTACCTTCCTCAAGGGCACTTCAGTCGAGTGTTTACGGTTGTAGGGCTCGAACCCGAGACCTTCTCGTCCTTACGGTGGTTCCTATGTACAACTGTAAGCTTGTGTTTTAGAAACCTGTCTTGTGACCTGGAGGTCTCAGGTTCGATACCGGCAGTGAACAAGACACAAGTGAAAGTGAAAGTGAACTGTTTGCCTATTGTAATTTAGGAACCAGCCTTGTAATTGGAAGGTCTTGTGTTCGATTCCCGCACCGACAAGACATGACTGAAGTGCCTTTGAGTTAGGTACCTAACCCTCAACTACTGCAATGGACAGGGGCTACCCCACCACTCAGGGCAAGTGTGTTCACTGCCCCCTAGTGCTCACTAGTGTGTGGATTAAACACGGAACTCACATTCCTGTGTGTGCGTGTGAAAGTGATGTATTGACCACTGTGCTTGCACACAGAGGAGTTCGACCCATAAGTGCAGCCAAACACACACAGTAGGGGCAGTAAACACACACTTGCCCGGAGTGGTGGGTAACCCCCCGGCTGCACGGCGCCCAGGAGCGGACCCTGGTCAGGTTCTTTGCTCAAGGGCACTTCAGTCTAGTCTCATCGGTGCAGAAATCGAACCAGAAACCTTCCGATTACAAGGCTGAACCACAGCAGGCGAACACTTCACTTTCACTTTCACTTTCACACACTGTAAGACAACGGGTAAGACGTTTTTGTGAACACATACCTCACATTTAGTGATCAGATTGTCCAGAAGAAGCCATTTGGGCTGGGTGTAGTCCAGGTCGTCGAGCTGCTGAGCTGATAAACAGCCCCAGGCCTTCAGGATCTTCTGGGTCTTTTTACTGGGGAGTCTCCTCAACACCCGCTGCACCACAGCCCGCGCCTGGGCGTCCATTTCACACCCGGGTCCACTCTTCTGATGTCTTCTGAGTCTGACGAACAACAGGACAGGACTAAAACAACAGCAGCTCCACTTCCGGTCCGAATACACACTCAAAATAAACCGCCAAGACTCACACACAGGGTCCGGATTCACCACTGATCCGGGATCAGTTCCTCAAACACGCACAGTGACGTCCACCGCCTCAGGAGAACCAGAAAACTGATCTCAGGTCAGCGGGAAACCGCGCATGCGCCTAACCAACTTCCGCATACATCAAATCCTGTTTGAAATCAGACATCAAAATAAAAGTCTCGGAAGCGTTATAAAAGTCTTCTTTTTTACTAAAAATAAAAAAGACAGATTATTATACATTCGAGTGTTTTATAAACAACAAATCATGTTCTTGTGTGTAGAAATTTTAAAACATTTTAAAACAACCGAACGTGAGTAAGAAATTATAATAAAGCGTGTATTTATTAATTTTCTCTACAGGTTCATGGTGCTGCCACCTATCGGTCAGAACCTCAACACGCACGCTCCGGCATGGTGGAGTGACTCTTATCCGACACCCAGACCATGAGATATTTTTAATGGAGTTTCTGAGTCGAAAATCAACCGACAATTAATAACAGGTTTGTTTTTTTTATGTATGCTTTTATTGCATTTTATTACAAAATAAAAGCACGAGCAGTGATCATGAACTAGGCTGAAATAACATGCAAGGTTATTATAGTAACATTTACATTTAAAAAGCTTTGTTATTATTAATATTATCAGTATCAATAACACTATAAATAACGGTTTAGACAGAGTATTATTGTTGTGAATGACATGAGGTCAAATAATGTTATAACCAACATTACTGTGCCCTTCACCAGGTTACTGGACTTTAAATAAATAAATAAATAAATAAATATATAGCTTTGGGCTTTTTTTTCCCTATTAGTTGAACAGATCTATGTGATTAGTCACTGAGAGTGTATTAACACACATGTCTAACATGTATAAACTATTATAAATGGAGGTTTCGCAGTATATAGTTACTGTATATTGGTACTACTGTAATCATTACCTGGATGTCCGGCCCCTTATAACTGACAGGTGTACTCCAGGTGATACGATATGATAGTACAGGTCATGACACTATTGACCAGCGATCTGATCGTATTTCCCAAATAAAACTGCCAATCAAAGCGACCCTGCAAACCGAATGTGTCCAGGTGCGTGGACACCTGACCGCCACAACCAATGAGGTTCTTCACCCTTCACCAGGTAAAAGTTGCAACAAACTTGGAACACGAAATCCTACAGAATTGTGGACTGAGTATTTGACTGGTGTACCAGATTTTTTGGCACTTCAGTGGGAATGGCAGAACCCCAAACTCAGATGAGTGAGCAGGATGAATGCAGGACATGTCAGAGATGTTCGGAGATGTACCAGGGGTTCCATGGGATGGCAGTCTGTACCAGCCTTTCTGGCACTGCAGTGTAGATGTGATGGTCAGGTGTCCACAAACTTTTGGCCACATGGTGTATCCTATAGGGTATCTTTAATATCCTAGTAGAGCATAAGGAGGTCTGAACTAAGATACATGTTCCTCGCCAGCGTCCATTACGGTGAAGGTCCTGATGTCGTGTTGTTGTGTATTTCCAGGTACGTCGTAAACTCAGGATGCACTCGGACTTGTCGCCACATCTACACACTGACGAGTGCAATGAACTGATTTCACTGCTCAAACAGTGTCACAGAGAGGTCAGGAAAACATCTCATCATCTTCTGATCTTCTGTACACCTCTTCTTATGTGTCCTTTAGTCTATCATGATGATCTTTAGTCTGTCCATCATGGTGATCTTTAGATTGTCCATCATGGTGATCTTTAGACTGTCCATCATGGTGATCTTTAGGTCCATGTAGTTTCATCCTCAGCAGCAGTAAGTGATGGTTAGTTGATTAACACTGTAAAGTTTCTCTCCTCTTCAGCACAACGTCCTCCGGTTCTTTGGGACGTGTAACAGTGTGGATCGATTGATGAGGGAATGTCTTAAGAAAGAGGTGAGACACATCATCATTGCAGCTACAACACTTTTTTTGTTTCCTCCAAACACTTTATAACCAGGAAAACTGGCACACCAGGCTAATACTTGGTAGGTCCCCAACAGGGCATGGACTCCACAAGGTTGTGGACATGTCCTTTAGACAATGAACACTGTATGTCCTGCAGAACGCTCCACAATTCTGTTGTATTCTGAGGTGGAGGATTTCTGTGTTCCACTGCATGTCACATGACGTCCCAGACATGTCTGATAACATTGAGATCATGTGACTTTGGTGTGAAGGACTAAACCCCAAACTTAGATGAGTGTTCCTCTAACCATAATCTGGTGTCTCTAGACGTGGGTGTGGCACATTGTCCTTGAATGTAGGATGTGAATGTGTGTAGCTGATCAGAAAGGAGACAAACATAATGTTGACCTGTCGGAGATGTTTGTAGATGTACCAGGGGTCCCATGGAATGCCAGATAAACAAACCCATAACAATATGGAGACACCGCCAGAATCAGAGTGACTCAAGGTTGTGATGTCTAGACGACTGGGTCAGATCTTCTCCAAAACAGCAGGTCTTGTGGGGCGTGTCCCAGTATACAGTGGTTAATATCTACCAAAAGTGGTCCAAGTAAGGACATCCAGTGAACCAGGGACAGGGTCATGGACACCCAAGGCTCACTGATGTGTGTGGAAGTAAGGGTTAGACTGTCTGGCCAGATTGCAGAGAAGACCCCAGTCCACACCTTAATGTTATTTGGTGTTAATGTTATGGCTGGTTGGTGGGTTTTTTTTTTTTTTTAGTAACTTTCAGTATTGCAGTCGAATCTGAAATTCCTCAAACAGCAGAATAAAGGATACGTCTCTGTTCATACTCACACTTTACTGTGATTATAATAAATAATAAATAATAAATAATCATTTTCAATCTTTTGCATCTCAAAATGTTCATTAAATCTTTTCGTTAATTGTTTTCAGTATCAGGCGAAGCGAGAACGTAGCAAAGCTCACGCAGAGGAGATGAGGCAGCGGATCCGGGAAGGACCTAAAGCTCAACCTTGAGGATACAATACGCTGAATGTAGTCAGGACTTTTTAGAGGAGGTCCTCGGACTCCATGGACGGCTGATGTTCTCTCTCATGGACATTGAATTCATTATAATATAATAATGTGATTCCTCTTGTACAGCTCTGTGTATTACTGTGGACTGTGTATTTTGGCAAGTCGTTTGGCTGAGATGGATGACGTGAGTTCACACTGATGCTCAAAACTGAAAATCCAACACAATTAAAGAAATGCGTCTGAAATCCAGAAGCTGTGTGAATGGTGTCGTTTATTAGATATCGTTCTTCCCGGCACACAATGAAGACACAGTATCCTACTGACACACTGACCGGAATGACGACTTCTAAGGCACCCTGAATATTACATGTCCGTATGACAATACATCGAAGAACATGAACATCGTACACTGAACCACACGCTGCCCAGACGTTAAGGAATGAAAAAGAAAAAAAAAAAAAAACAAAAAAACATCTGGCAACGTTCATAATAGTTCACGTTTATCGAAGGGGAAAGAAAACCACTGCCTGATTATATTATATATTATTACATCACATCATATACTACAGCGCTTTTCTCACGCGTTACTGTTTCTATAGCGACAGCTCGTTCAGTTTAGGGAGGGGTTGGGAGCCTTCCTCAAGGGCACTTCAGTCGTGTCTTGTCTGTACGTCGGATCGAACCGGCAACCTTTCGGTCACATGGGCGGTTCTTTAACCTCAAGTCACTGTTGCCCCGGTCTCCAGAGGCAGCGCTTTGTAGCAGTCAGAATTTAGGCATTTCTGCTTAATTAGCGTCATCAACCGTTGTTTCCGTGGTAACAGCATGTTTGCAGGGAGTTAATTGGTGAACAATAAGTATGATCCAGTCCTGATAATAATAATGTTAGAAATATGCGAGCAACTGCTGTTGTGGGGACGTTTTCTGTAGGGATTAATTTGTTTGTATATTCTATTTGAAGGAGTCTCCAGTGTCAGAGGTGAAGGAGGGGCTTATTTGGTCATTCGGTAACACAACAAGCTGCATTTTTATCCATTTATTTATTTCTCATTAACACGAAGAGAGAGAGAGAGAGAGAGAGAGAGAGAAAGAGGGTGAGGGAACGGCTATCTGTAATGTAAGTGAGAACAGGAACTTACTTGTTTCATGTAGGTTCATGTAACTATAAATGGATAAAAATTTGCTGTGGTGTAAGAGAAATAAAACGCTTCAGGACACACAATTGTTTCCTGTAACACCATCACAGAGTCTTTCTTCCATATAATATAAAATAATCCATAATATTACTGTATATTAATTCACCTCCATGATATATCCTGAAGTGCCAGAAAAACTGGTACTGGTACGAGTCTGTATACAGAACTGATTGGTTTCGTCCGCCAGTTTGTATATTAAGTCATAGACATCTATACCAAGATTGTGGGGTTTGTTTATCAGACGTTCCACATGTTCCCCCTGGGACACCTCCAGACATCTCTGACAGGTGAACACTACGTGTGATGAGTTCCACCTGTTCATGTCCTGTATTC
>JAOVVF010032044.1:0-11291 GCA_028565595.1 Duopalatinus emarginatus | reverse complement strand
ACACACTTGCCCGGAGCGGGGGGCAGCCCCAAACCACGGCGCCCGGGGAGCAGTAGGGGAGTTAGGTGCCTTGCTCAGTCGTGTCTTGCTCTGGGCGGGGATCGAACCCATGACCTTCCGGTCACGAGACCGGTTCCCTAACCACTAGGCCACGGCTGCGGGGGCAGCCCTGTATGCTGTAACATACAGAGAGGAATCAGTACCAAACTGAAAAGCAATCACTGCACTGGAACAATGTGAAATGCAATGTATGTGTGTCGTTGCTTTTCCAAACTTACATGAAGAATACGTGCCAAAATGTAAAGCAAGACTTTCATTACATTGCTTTCACGTCGCTTGACCTCCAACAGTACACAAGGACTTGCATTTTATGAATCCAAATGAATCCATCTTGAAATGTAATCAGCTCATCTGTATTGCTTTACATCGTGAGGTCCTTCAAACAGAAACGTCTCACTGAAATACAATGTTCTGCATGTCAGTTTGGAAAAGCAATGATAAATGTGCACTGCGTTTCACATTGCTCCGGTGCAGTCAGTGCTTTTCAGTTAGCACTGAATCCTCTCTGTAGTAAGCAGACATCTGATGTCTGTCTCTAAAATTAATTTAGAAGATCTGTTTGTCTCAGTCTCAGCCAGGTTAAAGGTTTCAGGTAACAAATTAAGGGAGCAAGAGATTAAGGCATATATCTGTAGTGTGTGTGTGTGTGTGTGTGTCCGTCCTTATTACTCTTCTTCTTTCATACACTCATAACGGTCGCAGCAGTTCCCCGGGTGCCCGGTACCCTTTACCACAACTTTAGGAAGGTGTCCCAGGGGGCAGTATGCTGGTTTCGGTGCGCAGGTCTGGAGGTTGCAGGTGCACATAGGAGGCACAACAGGGCAGCACTGACCGGTTTCAATGTGGGGTTCACTGATGAAGGAGTCTGCTGGGCAAGATGTAGGAGGAATCTCAGGACAGGTCGCATTAGGGCACCCAGACACCTCTGAGAGAGAGAGAGAGAGAGAGAGAGAGAGAGAGGTCAGATTAACAGGTCAGAGTGTTAGCAAGCTGCTGAAGAGGAACCTCAAAACATTAATATTGAATAAAGTTTGTCTAGGAAAAGACACATCCTCACTCAGTATGTTGCAGCAGGCAGGCTCGTAGAGTTGATTCCTGTAGGTACACTTTCTGTACTTACACACACACTCGCAGCCTTGAACCTCACATCCCCACTCATTACACTCATACACAGGTGGAGGGGGTACTCTTTCGGGGTGATCAGGGTGATAATTCCGTAGAGCTTAAGAGAAAAAATAAAATGTTTTATTAGGAATAATGAGCCACTTTAAAACTTCAGCATGTGCAATGTGTGTGTGTGTGTGTGTGTGTGTGTGTGTGTGGGAGTCACCCTCTACAACTGCCCTGCAGGGTGCATAGGTGCTGTATGAGAATGATGCATCACAGGCCTCGTCTGAATAACAATCACAGTTCCCAACGTGTATGTTGCAACCATACTGAACAGGACACTGATGAGCGGGGAAGTTGTTCTTAAGATGACTTGGCACCTCTGAGAGAGAGAGAAAGAGAGAGAGAAAGAGAAAGAGAGAGAGGAGAACTTAGCAGAACAAGTGAAAGTGAAGTGCAGTAAAGTGAAGAATACAATCTCCACATTTAACCCATCTGTGCAGTGAACATACACACTGTGGGGCAGTGAACAAACCTGTCCATGGCTCCCAGGGAGCAGCTCAAGGTCACGACGGGGGGAACGAATGCCTAAGAGAACTGCTTTTGTGACCGGAAGGTTGCTGGATCGATCCCATGCACCAGTGGGACATGACTGGAGTGTCCTTGAGCTAGACATCCAATCCCCCAACTGCTCCCTGTTCACCGTGCCCCCGCTAGTGTGTGTTGTACTGCACGGATGCGTTAAATGTGGAGGTCAGATTCTTCTATATGCAAGCACAGTAGGTCAATCACTTTGCTTTCACTTTGAGCAGCAATCGATATGTTTCAATTCTTAATGATGACAGTAGAAAAACAGACTGATCAGCCATAACATTACAACCACAAAACCACTGACAGGTGACGTGACTAACATCAGTTATCTCGTTACAGTGGCACCTGTAAGGGTTTGATGTATAAGGTGGCAAGTAAACAGTCAGTTCTGGAAGCGTTAAAAGCAGGTAATATGAGGAAGTGTAATGATCTGAGTGACTTTGAAAAGGGAACAAACTATGATGTCTAGAGCAGTGGGTCAAAACATCACCAGAATAGCAGGTCTTGTGAGGTGTGTACCAGTATACAGTCTATAGCACCTACCAAAATGGTCTAAGGTAGGACAATCTGTGAACCAGGGACAGGGTCATCAGTGCCTAGAGCTCAGTAGAGGCGAAGGTTCGATCTTATAGAAGATCCACAGAAGGATCTGTTTGTAATGCCTTGGTGCCAGATACCACAGAACCACAGTGTTATATACAGTAAGTGTATCAGTAGTATTACCTTTGCACACGCCTGTCTGTGGAAGACTGATCGAATGCAGCCCTACAACAGCGGCGCAAACCAACCCCACATCACAGCTACCATATCTCCAGCTCGGCCCACCGCACACCTGACCCTTCATCTTGGGGCAGTGGGAACAACACCCACATGGATCCTTTACGAAACGGGACGGACAACCTGGAGAACTGCGATACGGTGGACACTGGAACTCGGAACAGTTACAACCTGGAACCCCTGAGAAATGTAGTAGAGAGTGTAGCAGGAGGAATGATTTATTACAGCCACATATTTAAAACCTGATGTCATTCCTTTGGTGTGGAACAACACTGTAATGTACATGTAACATTAACACAGACCAGTGAACCATTATAAAAGACTGATATAAATAAATAAACCTGGACTTACTAGTGCACACTCCTGTAGCGTAGAATAGCATGGTTGAGGGTTCTTTGGACAGACAGACGAGACCGGACTCGCACCCTTTCTCGATCCACTCTCCACATTTTTCTCCTTCAAGCAGCACCTGATTCCCAGATCCTGGCATCAGGAGGCACGTAAACGCCAGGGTCCAAACCGAGATCAACAAACCGCTCGAGACCATAGTGCTGTCACAACTGGATCACTAGGACTGAGCTATAAAACTGACTAATGGACCTGAACACAAGAAGAAAACTCTGTGCGTATTTGTGCAGCTCACTGGCCAAAACTCACTCCACCTCCAACTCACATACTGTTTTTCATTCTCTCTCTCACCCTTCCTCCCACTCTTACAATCTTACATTCCCCCCCCCCCACACACACACACCCCACCCGCTCACCCAAATCAGAAACAGTTTTGGCCTGGTGGCTTGGGTTTCTAAACGTGTTAGATTTTCTCAACATTTTAAAAGTAATCAGACCAGATTAAAACCATGCTTGGAGTCCAGCAGCGTTTCCACCTTCAAAGCTGAACTCAGAGAGCTGCTACTTTGATCTGCTGTTTATACCATGAAAACAAATAAGTTAGTCTCTGTTATGCAAAGGTGTAGAATCTGGGTGTAGATGCTCAAGATCCCTTTGTCTGTTCTCCCAGACAATACTCGTTCTATTCTACAGTCGATGACTGTCTCAGGGTTGATTAACTGCCCCTGGCTCCAGCTGTGAGCACCAGAGAGGTGTTAGATTTCTTTGTAATTATAATAATAAGGCCACTCAGGTCCAGGAGCTGTCTGAACATTTCCTTACATTACGGAGTAAAGTGTCCATGATTTTCCAAACCAAAAACTCAATCTCGTACACACAAATCAACAGAATTTCTGTAGCGTGAGAGAAAGAGAGAGGGAGTAACAGATAGAGAGAGTTTTCAGACATGCACTATTATGACTTAGAAGTAAATCAGTGTTAATAATTCACTTTGCAAAACATGTTGGTTTACATCTGGGTGTACATCAGCCCGCCATGCTCCAGTTTAGACATCAGCATCAGACTCATGTTCAACAAGACAGCATGTTTCCTAGAATCCTGGGGCAGCCGTGGCCTTGTGGATATGGAACTGGTCCCGAGTTAGATCCCTGTAGTAGACAAGACATGACTGAAGTGCCCTTGACTGAAGTGCACTCGAGTAAGGCACCTAACCCCTAACTGCTCCCTGGGCGCAGTGATTTAGGGCTGCCCCCTGGAACCTTAGATGCTCTTATGTACTGCTTGTGCCACAGCCAGTCGTTACTATAGATGACAATCCCTTAGTCAAATCTGGTGTTGAGTATAAGCGGGCCGCATCTAACTGATCGAGCAGTTCGTCAATGAGAGGATTGTGTAAAATTTAGACACCTAATTTAAGGAACTGTTAAGTTTGAGGACAAAAAACACAGTTTTCCCTTAATAACAAGCCAATTACGACCAAAAATAGTGGATGGATGAGGTCACGAGGTCACGACTAATCACTAAAGAAGGTCACTAAGGGGTATTTGTGCACATTCCTGTATATACATCTCACCTCCACCTGCTCGACCCAGAGCCTCACCTTAAACCTGGCCATGACTGGTGTCTGATTACAGCAATACTTCACCAACCTACTCTATTGGACACTCACCATTATCAGTTCCGCCCCAGCTTGATTGGGGCAGCCTGAGGCATGTCATGGACCCGGACCTGTGCCCCAGAGACCTGACTGCTATTCAGCATGTAGTCACTAACTCTTTTTTCTACAACGTTTTTCCCTTGTCCTCACTGCCACACTCACTGACCCATGGTCGTCGCCTGCCATGTCCCCTGGCACATCTTTATGATACGCTGTACTACAGTGCGTGCCATGGAGAGGACGAGATGCATGACCACGTACCTATAATGTTCAGAGGAGGTGCTGAGCTTAGTCTTTCACCCATAACTGTGCCGGATACGGACCGGATTATATGCGCAGCACAGATCCAGTTTAGTAAAGATGAGCACTCTATTTGATGTGAAAGTGAAAGTGAACTATTTGCCTACTGTGCTTGCACACAGACGAATGTCACCTCCACATTTAACACATCCGTGCAGTGAAACAGACACACACACACACCAGTAAACACTAGGGGGCAGTGAAAACACTTGTCCAAAGGCAGCCCAGGGAGGAGCTGGGAGAGTTAAGCGTCTTACGCAAGGGCATTTCAGCTGTGTCTTGCCCTGTGCAGGGATCGAACCTGGTACCTTCTAGTCACATGACTATGGTTTCCTAATCACTAGGCCACAGCTGCCCCACCTGCTCTAACCTGAGGCAGTTGATGCATGGGCAAAGGACACCTCCGTTCTTCTCCACAAAGAAGAAACGGAAAAAGATACTGTTGGCATGAAGGACCAAATTCAAGCCAGACTCAGACATCTTCTGAATGTGTTCTTCCATGGTGAGGTGCTCAGCCTGTTTACCAGCATGTTAAAAACACTACTTGTGTAAAGTGCATTGTTTTTTACTCTGGAATAAATCATTTGACTTTATAAGGCATAAAGGTTAGAGTAAACATGCTGTTATAACATGTCTGACGTCAGTCTCCAGAATTAATAATAACAATAATTAATAAAGATTTAATGACAGAATAAACAAATATTTCACCACAGTTAAGTAAAGGAGCTCAGGCTCAGGTTAACAGAACCAGTGATTTGTTTCACATGTTCATTCAGAGGCTTTCTGTTCCAGTCTCAGTCGATCTGGAGCACTTTTCCAAAGGTAATCAGTTTATATAACATTATAAGTATAATTCTTATTTGTTATTTATTTCAGTTCAGTTCTAAACACCAGCCAGGTTAAAGGTTTCGAACCGATTAAGAGGTTCAAGGCATGTGTATGTGTGTGTGTGTGCATGTGTGTGCATGTGTGTGTGTGTGTGTGTGGGTGTGTGTGCATGTGTGCATGTGTGCATGTGTGTGTGTGTGTGTGTGTGTGTGGGTGTGTGTCCTTATTACTCTCCTTTTTTCACACATTTGTAATGGTCGCAGCAGTTCCCCGGGTGTCCGGTACCCTTTGCAACAAGTTTTAGAAGGTGTCTCCGGGGGCACTTTTTGGGTTTCGGAGTGCAGGTTTGGAAGTTGCAGGTGCACATAGGGGGCAAAAGCGGGCAGCACTGACGGGGTTCAATGTGGGGTTCAGTGATGAAGGAGTCTGATGGACAAGGTGGAGGAGAAATCTCAGGACAGATCGTATTAGGACACCCAGACTCCTCTGAGATAGATTGAGAGAGAGAGAGACAGAGAGACAGAGACAGACAGATGGAGAGATGCTTAGGAAAAACTGTAAACTGTCAATATTAAATAAAATCTAGGAACGGACGCATCCTCACTCAGTATGTTGCAGCAGGCTGCCTTGTCGAGTGGTTTCCCATTTTCACACTTTCTGTACTTGCACACACACTCGCAGCCCTGAGCCTCACAACCCCACTGTTTACACTCATACACAGGTGGAGGGGGGTTGTTTTCGGGGTGTTCAGGGTCATATTCCATGAAAGCTTACGAGTAAAAAACAAAAAGTTTTAATGCAAAGGCACTGAGTTGCAGATTCACATGTTAAAATGCTGCATGCAGCATAAAAGCAGGTCTACCTTAACTGAGAATATGGCTGTTAAATGAATGTGTGTGTGTGTGTGTGTGTGTGTGTGTGTGTGTGTTTGTGGGTGTGGGTCACCCGTTTGAACTTCACTGCAGGCTTCATAGGTGTTATATGAAAACGATGCATCACAGGCGTCGTCACCGTAACAGTCACAGTTCCCAACATGTACATTGCAACCGTACTGAACAGGACACTGAGGAGTGGTGAAGTTGCCTCTGAGATGACTTGGCACCTCTGAGAGAGAGAGACAGTGAAAGTGAAAGTGAAGTGAGTGAATTTCATCCCCACATTTAATCCATACAGGCAGGAAAACACACTAGTTAACAGACACACTAGGGGCAACAAAATCACTTGCCCTGAGTTTGAGTGTGTGTGTGTGTGTGTGTGTGTGTGATTGTGGGGGAAGGTAAGCAACTTCTATACACATGGACCAGAGAGCAGCTGGGAGTTAGATGCTTCGCTCAATGGCACTTCAGTCATGTCATATTGGCACAGGGAATCGAACCAGCAACCGTCTGGTCACAAGATCGGTTCCCTAACCGCGAGCCACCATTCCCCCTTAAATGGTTTACCTGTTAGTTTTACTCCTACTTACTCTTAAACACGTCACCAATGTTGTGTTAGAGTTATATACAGTAAGTGTATCAGTAGTATTACCTTTGCACACGCCTGTCTCTGCCAGACTGATGGAACGCAGCCCTTCAACAGCGGCGCAAACCAAATACGCTAGGCAGTTACCATATCTCCAGCTCGGCCCACCGCACACCTGACCCTTCCTCTTGGGGCAGTGGGAACAACACCCACATGGATCCATTACTGAACCGTAATAACAGGTTTCAGCACGGCGAGGCGGTGGACACCGGAACTCGGAACAGTTACAACCTGGAACCCCTGAGAAATGCAGCAGGAGGAATGATTAATTACAGCCACATATCTGTAGTGTACATGTAACATTAACACAGCACTGGTCTGTGTTCCATCATAAAGCACTGATATAAATAAATAAATAAACCTGGACTTACAAGTGCACACGCCTTCAACATCGTAGCTGAATGGTGATCTTGAGGGTTCTTTGGACAGACAGATGAGCCCCGGCTCGCACACGTTCTCGAGCGACTCTCCGCATGCTTCTCCTTCACGCAGCACCCGATTCCCAGATCCTGGAATCAGGAGGCACGTAAACGCCAGCGTCCAAACCGAGATCCACAAACCGCTCGAGACCATAGTGCTGTCACAACAGGATCACTAGGACTGGGCTTTTTCGGACTAGTTCGTGTTTGTGCAGGTCACTGGGCAAAACTCACTCCACCTCTTAACATACTGTTTTTCATTCGCTCTCTAACCCCCCCCCCCCCCAAACACACACACACACACACACACACACACACACACACACACCCACACAGTTTTGCTGAAGCTTCTATGTGTTCTAGATCAAATATTTGTACTTAATCTCCAACAAACAAATTTCTCAATCTGCAGAATGTCAGAGAGAGACAGCGAGCGAGCGAGAGAGAGAAAGAGAGAGAGAGAGAGAGATGAAGGTTTAGACCTTTAGATGCACCGTAAATACATAAATCAGAGTTACATTTACACTGAAGTGCCAAAAAAAATGGTGAAACCAGTCTAAGACCTGGTAGGTCCACCACTGGTGGACTCCATACGCTTGCAGTAATCTTTTATACACAATGAACACCAGACGTCCTGCAGAACACTCCACAATTCTGTTGTATTCCGAGGTGCAGGATTTCTGTGTTCCACAGGACGTCACATGCCATCCCAGATGCGT
The DNA here is from genome assembly GCA_028565595.1 of Duopalatinus emarginatus. Classification (NCBI taxonomy): domain Eukaryota; kingdom Metazoa; phylum Chordata; class Actinopteri; order Siluriformes; family Pimelodidae; genus Duopalatinus; species Duopalatinus emarginatus. Next base: position 2,964 of record JAOVVF010032044.1, on the reverse strand, counting down.
TCAATAACATTGAGATCTGGTGACTCCTGTAACTCGTCAGAAAGGAGATACACAGACAGTAGTGTTCACCTGTCAGAGACGTTTGAAGATGTACCAGGGGTCCCATGGAATGGCAACTGAACAAACCTGATACCATTATGGAACCACCACCAGTCTGTGTAATTTTACATAGACTCGTCTGTACCTGTTTTGGTACTGGAGACAAGTTTAAGCCTTTTTTGTTTTACTTCTGATCTCTATTGGCTTATAGCTTATAAAAATCAGACATCCAGAACATCAAATTATTAGAATAGTGCATAAAATCAGACAGAATAGGATGGACAAGTATGTCCACTTATTAAAACCTTACCATGAATTACTGCATCAAAATGGCATGGCATGGAGGCAACAGACTCAGTAGCGCTGAGATTTTATCGAAGCCCAGGTTGCGTTGGTAGTTCGTTCTTTTCAGCTGGTCTGCGTTGCTGAGTCAGAGGGTTCTCATCCTGCTCTTGATAATACTGTAATAGATTCTGTACAGTGTTCAGGTCTGGAGAGTTGGCTGGCTGGCTGGCCGGCCAATTAAGCACAAGGGCAGGTGTGGCTTAGTGGTTAGGGAACTGGTGTTATGATCAGAAGGTTCCGGGTTCGATCCCTGCACAGGTCTGAGGTGCCCTTGAGCGACGCACCTAACTCGCCCAAATGGTCCCCCTGGTGGCACGGTTTGGGGCTGCAGTGTGTTCACAGTGTGTGTGTGTGTGTGTTTCACTGCATGGATGGGTTAAATGCAGAGGTCACATCCCTCTGTGTCCTGGTAGACGTCTGTGTGGACCGTCAGAAGATGACATGGGAACACAAACCATGACACGCTGTGGAAGCTTCACACAGGACACTCGGACACCTTGGATTCTGTCTTCTGCATATCTACTCCTTCTTCTTCTATTATTATTATTATTAAAATAAAAAAATCAACATTTCACTTTTGTTTATAACACAAACTTTTATTTTGTTCGTTTTTTTTTATTCCATTATATAAAATACAATTTAATTCTTTATACTGCAATAAACACCATTTCAATAAAAAGTGTGATATGTGTTAGTAAATAAATGAATATGAATATTAAATGACTGCAGTATATTAAATCAGCACAGCTGTATATGAAGACGATACACACAGACTCACTGTAAATCATCTACACTGGGAGTCTCAGACACAGAGATCCAACCCACGTCTGATCTGATTGAGATTAAAAATATGACGTGCTGGACTGTGTTTACTGATGCAAACAAAGAAGATAATGTGCAAAGAAAGAACGAACAGCTTGGGATAATTCAGTGAAATATAAGTCTTTGTAAGTCTATGTGTTTATGAGGTTTGGTAAACTGCTCTACTGCACCATAGAGGCATTTATACTGATCTGTCTCGGACATTTAAGATGACTTCATTGTCGGCCGTCACTGGTCACAACAACAGCAACACTTTATGTTTTGTTTGTCTGTGACGACAAAACTGGGTCAAATACGTGTATTAAAATCACTGCCAGACGATCCACAAAATGGTCTGTTGGTTATATCTTCGTGTCACAGAGTCCATCTCTATGGAGTCCATGCCTCGACAGGTCAGCTGGTGGCAGGTAGTGTTAATGTTATGGCTGATTAGTGTTCAGTGGTGAAGCTTAGCAAACCGTAGTCATCTTAAACAAATGGTTGATAAAAGTTCAGGACCTGTTAGGTGATTTAATACTCGATTACTAGGTAACATAAATTAGTAAATACTGTGTATTAGTTTATATTTGATATCTGTGTGAAATGTATATAGACGCACAAAATAATACAACAATCGCATAAAAAAAAGCTACTGCAGTTACAGTACTGAAACAGTAGTACAGGACTACTACAGTGTGTATTTAATACACCACAGATTTCCTGCTGCTGCGTTCCCATCAGCAGTTACGGAACCAGGAATGAAATAAACTCAGCTCAGCTTTCATGAGGCGCCTTTGTATATACTATAAAATATTCAGGATATACCAAGATACAGGCGTGATACATAAAACCAAATTCAGATCACAATAATACACGGATCCCTGGATTACTGGCAATACAAGTCTTGTCTGGTTAAGTAGTGATTAAATGTGTGGTACCAAAACCAAACTGATTACAGCGTTGTTGTCTTATTTAGGACAGGCCGTCATGTCCTGCTGGAGTTTCTGAACCAGTTCCTGAACGCGATCAGAAGGACACGGGAGCAGTGGCAACCTCGGAGGACCCATCGGCAGGCCGGAGCACAAACTCATAATCTGCTTGTTCATGGCCAGGTCGAAGCCTAGAGAAGGATCAGGAGACCAAAAACACGCTTTCTTGTCTAGTTATGAAATTTACGGCTGAAAAATGAGAGGCTAATAATTTTTATTTGTATTGGTAGTTGACCTTACCTAAACTGACTGCAGACTTGATGACGTCCTGCAACTTAAACTGAAAAAGATTAAAAAAAAACATGTAGAAAACAATAGAGAATGTAGAAAAACGTGGGAGTCTGCTATTACGGAAAAATAATCAACAATGGTGTGGTGTGATGTTTGCCAATTATTAGGGCATTAGGATGTAATTTTGTTGCAAAGTGCTGTATTTTATATGTGAACTTGTAAAATACAAATCTGTACTTGTATTTTTGACACAAGAACTTCTAAAATAAAATCTGTACTTGTATTATATATGTGAGGACTTGTAAAATAAAATCTGTACTTGTATTTTATATGTAAGAACTTGTAAAATAAAATCTATACTTGTATTTTATATGTAAGAACCTGTAAAATAAAATCTGTGCTTGTACTTTATATGTAAGAACTTGTAAAATAAAATCTGTACTTGTATTTTATATGTAAGAACTTGTAAAATAAAATCTGTGCTTGTATTTTATATGTAAGAACTTGTAAAATAAAATCTGTACTTGTATTTTATATGTAAGAACTTGTAAAATAAAAT
>JAOVVF010032043.1:0-11293 GCA_028565595.1 Duopalatinus emarginatus | reverse complement strand
ACACACACACACACACACACACACACACATATAACTATATACACACATATATAAAAAAAATATACATATTCACATACAATATGTACATAGTGCAAGTATGAATAGTGCAGTTAGAGAAAAACATACAGTTAAGATGAAAATTGCATCATTATAATAAGTACAGTATGTGATTAAAGTGACGTAGTTAAAGTGATTGTGATGAGTTCAATAGGAACTTCAATAGGAGCGGAGGCTCCTGTAACGTCTGTCAGATGGTAGGAGATTGAAAAGTCTGTAGTTAGGATGAGAAACATCCTTGATAATGTTCCTCACCCCACCCAGGCAACGCTGATGGTAGATGGCCTCAACTGTGGGTAACTGAGTGCCAGTGATGCAATGGGCAGTTTTCATCACCTGCTGGAGTGCTTTACGGTCAGATATGAAGCAGTTGCCGTACCAAACTGAGATGCAGTTTGTGAGAATGCTCTCGATGGTACAGTGATAAAAGTCCAATAATATCCCTGAGTGCAGGTAAACTTTTTTTAAGGCTCCGTAGGAAGTAAAGGCAATGTTGTGCCTTTTTTTTTTACCAGGATTGAGGTGTTAAGTGTCCAAGAGAGATCTGCAGAGATGTGAATGCCAAGGAACTTGAAGCCAGGCACCTTTTCCACCATAGCTCCATTCACATAGATGGGGGAGTGGGTCTGACTCCTAGTCCTCCTAAAGTCCATGATGATTTCCTTGGTTTTCTTGGTATTCAGCACCAGGTTGTTGTCCTCACACCATGTAGTCAGGTGCTGTACCTCATCCCTGTAGGCCGTCTCGTCGTCGCCTCTGATCAGGCCTCTGATGTGGTGTCATCTGCTAACTTGATTATGGAGTTAGAGCCATAAACAGGAATACAGTCATGGATGAACAGTGAATACAGAAGAGGGATCAGCACACATCCTTGCGGTACACCGGTGTTCAGGGTGATGGAGGAGGAGGAGAGCTTGCCTAAGTTAACGGACTGAGGTCTGTCAGTCAGGAGGTCCAGAACTCAACTGCAGAGTGATGTGCTGATTCCGAGCTGAGTTTGAAGATCAGCTTGGAGGGGATGACAGTGTTAAATGCTGATCTAAAGTCAATCAACAGCATCCTAATGTATGAATTGTCACAGTCCAGGTGAGTCAGTGCGGTATGGAGTGCAGTCTGTGCGCTGGAACTGGTTCTGAAGAACAGAGTCAGCCCCCTCCATCCAGATCTTCACAGACCTTGTTACTGGTTTCACAAGTTTGATGACTGGAGTGTATTTGGGTAGCAGGAACAAAAAAAAAATGGTCAGACTGTCCAAGGTGGGGGAGAGGTGTGACTTTGTAGGCATCAGCCACACTGGTGTAAACATGTACTGCATGAGACATTCTGGTGAAACTTTGGAAGTCCTGATTTGAAGCTGCAGTGGTTGAAGTCCCCAGTGACAATAAAGCCTCCATCTGGATGCACAGTTTGTAGTTTGCTAATAGCAGGACACAGTTCTTTTATAGCCACTTTAGCATTAGCATCCGGGGAAACATAAACTGCAGCAGCAATAATGCACGCAAACTCACGTGGAAGACAGAATGGTCTGCACTTAATAATCAGAAACTCTAAATCAGCAGAGCAGTGGGTATCAATAGCAATAGCGTCCGTACACCACACCGCCACCGCGACTTCGGCTGACCCATCACCTCTCAATACAGTACGCCCTTCCAGTTCCACCTGTACGGCACATCGCTACTTAACCAGAAACATGATATTACAGTCCAGCAGCCATCTTTGCGATAGTGTCCATACCTTTAGTTCGTCCAGTTCATTCGCCAGAGACCGTACGTTTGCGAGGAAGAGGCTAGGTAGCGCTGACCGGTGCGGGTTTAGCACGCAGACCTCCGCGCTTACCCCGATTTTGTTTACGGTCTCGGCGCCGACGCAGGACACTTCCGGTCGGTATGAATTGCTTGGTTGAACTCGGAGTCCTGATCAACTCGGGGGGTATCTGGTCAAAGTTTAACGGATGGTCCAAAACAATATTTATGCTGCGACGATTAACATCCAGCAATGTCTGTCGGTCGTATCTGAAGTAGGCGTGTGAAAAACATGAACAAATGCAGATAATAGTCAGGTAAATAAACACTATATTCTGAACCTCGCCATCTTCATCTTAACTTCTTTAAATAAAATGGTCTTAAAATCATTATGCAGTTGCTTTTATGTATTTGTAAACTATGTGTATTTTATTCACTATAATTTCAACAGAACAAATATTGTCCTCAAATGCTGAAATGACCCAGATATTTGTTGTTCCTGACTGAATTTTCACATTGTCCTATTCCTGTGTTGACCAGTGGTGAGTCTTATTTGTCCATGACTTCATAAAATGTCAATATTCCCTTATGACCTTACTGACCTGAAAAAATTAAACTTTTTGCTTGAAGACCTTTTGCCACATCAAAAATCTCTCCATCGCCCCTGTAAAAAAAGTAATCTAACATTATAGCATGATAAAGTTGTCAGAGGTGCTTCCATGCTTGCTCACATCATCCCTGAGATTCACAGGAGACGAGAACTTCCATGGAACCATAATTTCTTACTCCCATACATTTCCACTGGTGGAGCAAACTAGACATAAAACAGGCCTACCAACAGTTTTTTGCAGACATGACTTGCATCATATCAAGCATGTTGACAGTAAAGACTTAACATTGAATGAATTATTTATGCAATTTTTGTAACACTAAAATAATCATAAAATAATAAGCAGTTTTCCACTTTGCTGCCATAATGGCATAAGACATTCAAGCAACTTAGAATGAAAAAAATCTTTAGATGTTTTTTTTAGTATACTTCACTTATCTGATACCAAGCAGTGTTAATTATGCATAGCAATTTACATAGAGATATTTTATTAATCAGATGCAATTTTTTGCAAACAGTAGCAAAAGTGCCATATATTTATGTGTGGCTGCAACTTTAAGATCTGAATTTTGCCCAAGAAAACAGATACCTTAAACCAATCAAAAAGGCATTCAGGTTAGTTGTACAAGTAAGCAAGAGATATGGTTCCATCCAACAAGTTTTATTTTTATTAACATTTAGAACGGATTGGATTTCAAACAATAAAAAGGCCAGTAATAATAATAATAATAATAAGAAAAATAATAATAATAAGACGAAGAGGAGGCAAGGTAGCTAGGGGAAAGAAAATATCCAAATAAATTGCAACCCCTCACTACATGTGCACAGACCTCCACAGACACTGATGGAAAAACGACCAAGTGATGTACTGATGAGGAAAGTATACAGGATAGAAAAGAAAAAAAAAACACACCGTAGGTCCCTTAGCTTCTAGGAAATGAAGAGCAATACATACTCCATTAGATGGGATCCACACACACACTTATACCAACAGAACCAAAACACCTGAGCTGCATTTGGTCAATTGGTTGGTGAAAAAGGGCCTCCTGTCATTGCCACAACAAAAAGAAACAACCATAAGGATAACTTTTCCTCTTAAGGAGTGTTGACTTTATATTCAGTCCAGTGTCTGGACTCTCCTGTCTACTTTTTAAATTAGATTAGTGTCCCTTTACTATTAATACTGGGGTTGGCTTTGTGCAGTTTGTTGCCAATTTGTCTGTCCCAATTGACTTGCCATCTGTTCATAATAAAGGAGGTTGATGCTGGCTTAGCATCAGTTAGTGGGGTTTTGCAATTGGTACCTAACACTCCAGTAGCCTTCTTTGCTGTTCGGTCTGTCTTTTCATTGCCTGGGATCCAGAAAATTTCACCACTTCAGTGGTGCTGGAGCTTTGAGCTATAGGGGGGCTAGGCTTCTTAGGTTAGCAATCAACTGTGGTCAACTTGAAGCTAGGGAATTCACTGATTGTTGTGCTTCCAAGTAGATAATCCTTTTGCTGATTTTTATCTTTTGGATCCCTGAATGCTCACCCATGTATCTCTAGCAATACACACTATGATGTGAATCATGTGGGAAAGGAAAACCTGATTATGTCTGGCACACATAATATATTACTCCAATTAAAGCAAATTTATTAAAACAGTTCTTTGTTTTTTGGTGCTAATTATGCCCCTGAAGCTAGAAGTTAACAATACATCAGATTTACACAGCAACAAAAACAAAAACCTGACAAAAACGAATGAAAATGAACCAAAACAATAAGTATATAGGTGTTACTAAAGATGGATGGGTGGGTGGATGGATGATGGATTTGTATCTGATGAAGTCATGGCAAGTAATGATCCACCAAAATTGTACTACAATGGAACTGAGGTCATTCAGTCTGTCTGCTAAAACTTTATAAATTCCCCTGACATATTTACAAAAGATCACGGTGATAAAAACATGAGAAAAGTGTTCATCCATGGGAGGTGATTTCCAAGTCTAAAAAGCTTTTTGCACACACAGCATGTCATCTGTTCCTCTTCCAGTGTCTGTTGACCCTGTCTCCATTCTGGATATATTACAGTCTTCTATTTTTCCATGTTGTGGCCGTTGTCTTTAGCCAAAGCGACCAAGTGTGAAAATGCATTTTAGGCTGGAACAGAGATTAGTAGCTAATAAACACACTTTTCTAATGGTCCCATCCACACACAAAGGGCAGTAATGAGGCGTACAATAACTCCAACACACATGCTTCAGTGAATAAAGGTTGTTGAGCTAGCATGACACAGGTTTGATGCACAGCCAGTTCTGATAACGAAAAGAGAATTACCTAACACCCACAGGCAACGCAGCTACAACATGCATTCAGCTATTTATAAAACAGAGCAAAGAGGCTCTTTGAGTACATTTACTCACTCTGAAATGAAGTCTTTTTCATTGTTAGGCTCCTGTCTATTCCATTGTCGTTTACTGGAATATTTATTTATGGAATATTTATTGGAACAGGCTGATTTTGTGCAATTGTGGTTAACTATGATAGAACTTTAATTATGGTCTTGACGGTCTACTAGAAATGCTCCTGCCAACTTGAGGAATCTAAATGCCCTTTATACACCATAAGTTATGATCTTCAGTAACATACTTAAAAAGATTTCACTGGGATGCTACACATTTGCATTTTGTCTGATGCTTATGTTAAGATAATTTAAAGGGTTAATATGCAAAATGACAAATCTTAAAGCAGAAGTCCAAAGGGAGCAGATGTGGAAACTTTCATGAAGATTTAAAGATTTTAATGGTGTGGGTGAAATACAAAACACTATGCAGTGAAGTGCAACACAAGTCATTAGGCATGGCATGAGCAAGGCACAAACGAAAGCACAAGTAACATACAAAGAAAGAAACCAAATGACCTTATTAACAGAAAAGTGAGTGTGAACATGATCAAGGAACAGAACAGCAATCACATGACATGCTGGTGATGCTGGGTGTTGTAGTCCTCAGGAGGGTGAACCTTACAAACACAGAAACAGAAAGACATAAATATGTACTTAGGTGTGATTAGGTGTTTAATGACTTAATTAGGTGCTTAATGGTGTAAATTGTTGTATTCTAATTGAGAAATTTGCCATTCTGAGATTGTATCTGAGATTCAGAGAATTCAAATATATTTGACAAAGGGCTTCACTCATTACTTGTCATAATAAGAAATCTAATGTTAGATCTAATTCCAGATTGCAATGCAGCTAGATAATGCATTTGTGTATTCAAAAACCATGGCCAGAAACCAACTTGGTTCATGCATGGTGGACCTACTCCCAGGTTGCACCCCACAACATGGCTACTGTTTGTCTTGCACAGAACAGCATGCAATGGAGAAGTACCTACAGATGGCATTGAAGCAGGCATACATTCGCCCTTTGTGGTTAAAGTTGATGCATCTGAAACTGAAGTGAGTGCTATTCTGTCTCAACACGCAGGAGAAAAAAAATCAACCTACATCCTATCATCATTTTTCCAAGAAATTGGAAAATCACCTGAGGTGGGAGATCAAGAACTTCTTGCTTTCAAGTTAGTCTTGGACAGTAAAGGCACTGACTTGAGGAAGTTTGATACCCATTGTAGATTTTCAATAATCACTGTAATCGGAAGTACTTAAAGTCAGCTAGCCAACTTAACCCATGTCAAGCCCACTGGGCCATGTTCACCTATTTCCAGCCCTTCATTAAATATTTCACCAGGACAAACAATGGTAAAGCTGAATCCTTATCTCATTTATATTCTGCTTTCAGGTCTGAGCCACAGCTAGACACCATACTGTCTCTGTCCTGTTTTCTATCTATCAAGTGGGAGCTGTTTGGAATTCCAGCTCCAGCTCCCAGTGGCAAGCCAAGATGGCTGCACCCAGCCGAACACCTTGTTCCCCACCTGTTCTCAGTCCCCTGAATTTTAGTTCCATTTCTTCCCCACCTGTGTTATGTTGTTGATTAGGTTCATTGCTTAAACCTGTGTTTAGTTAGCCCTGTTTAGTTTACTATTTTTGCACTTATTAATATTTTACTGTTAAACTGGAATTATGAAGTGTTAAACTATTGGATTCATTTTAGTGTCAGTAGAAACAGTAAAATCTTTTTCCATCTGTTACAATGTTAGTTTATTAAAAACTAAATAATCCGAAATGTCAAGTATTGCATATAAAAATCTGGCAACCAGAATTCCAAACCAGAATTTAAAGACAAAGAAGAAAAAAACAAGCATGACGATCAACATTTGCTGAAAGGCAACTCATTGGCTCCATACAGCTATGATGTCATCACAGAACATTATAAGGGTGCTGTGCAAGTAGCCTAACAGCCACATTCAATAGAGCACAGCCCACTGATGGGCTGGGTTTTTGAGAGGGTGGGGAAAAGATTATGCAGGACCAACAAGGTGTCTGAATGTGTGAAAGAAAGTCATACGAGGGAGGAATCTAAAGGACTTTATACTTTTCATGGAAGGAGACTAATTTGTATATCTATTTATAAAGGTTTGTAAATTATTAACTTTCTTTTTGGCTTATTGATGATATTTATTTTTGTAAAACAGTATATAATGTATTGGCCATCTCTCTCTCTCTCTCTCTCTCTCTCTCTCTATGTGTGTGTCTGCCTTAGATCATGGGAAGCCAACAGCCCTCTATCTCTCTGAACTATTCTGAGACACTGACAGTGAACAATAGAACTGTCTCTCCTATTTATACTGAACTACAAATGGTGCTGCTTGCCTTAGCCATGTCCATACTGGTCTTGGCTATTGTCCTTGGCAACATGCTAGTAATCATAGCCATTGCTCGTTTCCAAAGGCTTCAGAATGTCACTAACTGCTTCATCATGTCACTAGCCTGTGCTGACTTGGTCATGGGACTTGTGGTGGTACCATTTGGGGCTATGTACATCATCCTCAACAGTTGGCATTTTGGAAGGTTCTGGTGTGAGTTCTGGACAGCCACTGATGTGCTCTGTGTAACAGCCAGCATTGAGACTCTGTGTGTCATTGCCCTGGACCGCTACCTTGCAATCACCTCCCCATTCCGCTACCATTCTATGCTTACCAAGTGCAAGGCTTGCATTGTGGTTTTGACTGTGTGGATCATTGGTGGCCTCATCTCCTATCTGCCCATCCATTTGAAGTGGTGGATTTCCAGCACTACAGAGGCCATGCACTGCATGAACAACACTCTTTGCTGTGAGTTTCACACCAACCGAAGCTATGCTATTATCTCATCAGTTATCTCCTTCTACATTCCTCTTGTGATCATGGTGTTTGTCTACAGTCGTGTCTTTCAAGAAGCTCAGAAACAGCTGAAAAAAATAGTCAAGAGTGAAGGTCATTTTCACCAAAGTGTATGGCAGCAGGAATTTAGTGACACGAAAGTTTTCAGAGAAACTCGGGCCATCAAAAAGCCTAGATTCTGCCTGAAGGAACACAAGGCTTTAAAAACCCTAGGTATTATTATGGGCATATTTACCCTGTGTTGGCTTCCTTTCTTTGTCCTTAATGTGGTGGTGAGTGTCTGTGAAGTGGATAACATCAAGATACCATTCCGAATTTTAAATTGGATTGGGTATGCAAACTCAGCCTTCAACCCCATAATCTACTGCAGGAGTCCAGAGTTCCGATATGCTTTTAGGCAGATACTATGCATAAAGAGGTCTCATTATCCAAACCTGCGACCATCCAGTGGATACAAATATAGTGGACAGAGCTGGCAGAGTGAGCACCAAGGAAGAAGCAAATGTAGCACAGAGGACAGTGATCCAGCTGATGTGGGCTATGAAAAAAGGGAATGCACATAGTAATTACTTAATGTATTTTAATAAGAAACCTGACATTAGTAATTTCCTCTGTAATAACATTCCATTATTACTGTCATGCTAAAAAAAAAAGGGAGCATAAATACATTTACCACAGGGCATGGACCTTCTGTGGGATCGGACCTGGTGGGCTAGCTTTCACACACTGTGCACATGAGTTATCCTTAGCCACCATGACCATCGAGACAATTTACCAGTTGTGCTTTCTTGGACCACTTTTGGCAAGTAGCAACTACTGCATACAGAAAACACCCCAAAAGACCTGCTGTTTTGAAAATGCCATCACTTTGCTCTTTGTCAAAGTAACACAGATCTGACCAGTACAGCTGCCCGTTTTTTGTGCTTACAACACATCAACTTTGAGAACTTGCTGTCTAATGTACATATGCCAATGTAACAAGATAATCAATGTTATTCACTTCACCTGTCAGTGAATTTGTATACATTTAAAAATGCTACTGCAGTGAGAGACAGGAAAGCATTATTGCACTCGTGGCATGTTGATTATAAAGTTTACAAAAATCAGTTCCTGAACAGGTGAATCCCAATATCTTTGCAACTACTGTATAAAAATACACAGTGCAATAAGTCATTTGTCAATAATGCTTAGTCCATCCCTGCATATTAAACAAACCAATTAGTATGAGGTTAAATCATTATTTAATTAAATATCAATTACAAGCTTATTCGTTTCATTTGGATGCATCTACATTCACTAACCAAATATAATAGACGTTGCTAAATAATGTGATTTGGAGCAGATTTATTGTATATTTTACAGCTATACAGTTGATCTACTTTACTGAAACTTCATCCTCCAGCAGCAACAGACTCCAAATGCAAATTATTTCTCTAGAACCTGGATATTTTGTTGCCTGTCCTGCAGTTACAAAGTTGATATGGCATTTAAATGAAATAACCAATTGTCTAATTAGCTTTGGTGTCTTCAAGTATGATAATTATGTAAAAATAATGTGTACTCCATTCTAGTTGTCCTAATTTGTACATTAATGCTTTAAAATTGAGGTTGAATTGAACATATTAGTTAGTAACTGCATGGGCTACAGAACCCGGGCAAAACAGACGTGTCACTGTAATTATTTAATTGTTTTGACTGTTTCATGCTCCTAGTTGTGATTACACGTATGACATATAATATATAATGCTATATTCCAGTCTTTCTCTATGGGTGGAACCCAGTATTTTACCTTTGAAATGGAATATATCATCTGTGAATGATGAACGCCATGCCAAAAGAGAAAATATGTGTAAACAATGAATAGTTATTAGGGCCATTAAAAATGCTTATTTGTAAGAAAAACTGTGCACAAGGTTATATCAGCTGATGCAAAGTCAGTGGTGTGGTGTTGAAACTGTAAATGTTGCTATTTTCAATTATCTTGTGTACTGTATTGTGGCTAGTTTGTGGTCTGTGGCCTGTTCATGTGATAATGGTTCATATTTGAAAATTTTATCTTCACTTATATGTAATTCTGACAAAAAATATGCCAAACTATGTGTAGTTATAATATTTTTTTATTGAATGTACAGTATTTATAGATTTTAAAGAATAGACAGGCATACATCAGCATACGATGGCTATAATGACTGCACGGTACAATTGAGATAATGCATATAGTGTTATATCTGCAGAGAAGAAATCAAACAACTTGGACTCCACTCTTCTAGTAAAGTTAAGCCGGTGGTGTATTTCATATGGAAAATGTCTAAATAAAAACCTTCTGAATGATACCACCATGATATCAAATACAAGACCTGATCACCATCCTATTCCAAACACATTCCTACTCAGCACCCCATTCCTAATCACTAAGACCATCCCTCGCTCTAGTAAATCACATGCCTGCACAAAATATTAGTTTCTGGATCTGCATGGTTTGCAGGTAGGCTTGTATTTGTAGTTGTAACAGAGCAAACATTTGAAAGGGAAAACTTATAGATGATAGTATAATGAAATGTAATAACAACTGCATTTTCACTGGAAGTTGATATAATTTAGCTGTTTTTATCAATTAAGCTATACTTTCAACCTTTGCTCATGACACCATTTGGATGAGTTGTGGAATGTCTTACAATTACACAATTTCTATTAATAAAAAGTAATGTATGTCATTATATAAGCATGATTTCTAAGAAGGTCAATAACTTGCATTGGTTATTAGTCATATGGACTCACAATTACTGAAATTGTTCTCAGATGTCCTCTACTTGATTTTCCACTGCCACTATGGATGCAGTTGGATACAGTTCAAGTCATCAGTACTGAACACTTTGCAAATATTTAAATATGTGAATAAATCTGCCTAAATGCCAAAGAATAAAAATATTTACATTATAAACAGAGACATGGTTTATTTTAATTTTAATGCAAACATAATTTCCTGATCGGTTAGCGGAACTTTTCACATTCACTCAACAGATTAATGTTTACTTTTGTAGGTACAAAGATTTATCACTGTTTCATTAATTGAATGATGTTCTCCAGTGATATTTATTATGTACAAGTCAAAGAAAAATTTATGACAAAGTCAAAGATAAATTAAATTCAATGTATTACACAGGGTAACTCTGTTGGTGGATAAAAAGAAAAAAATCCTTATAAATCCTTGATTAAGTTAAGTCTTACAGTAAAAGAGCAGCATTGGCGTCTATTTAAGACTATAAACTGGTCAATCAAACCTAGACACACAGACATTTGGCATAAAAACAGAAAACCACAAAGTCTAAATTTATTTTATTTAGTTTAATTAACTTTAAATTTAGTTTATAATTAAAAATGTTACCTCAGCTCAGCCTACACTGATAATAATAAACTCTCTTCGTCTCGTTTACAAATAAAATAGGCTCTCAGTTCGCTCGCAGTGCATTATGGGATATGTCAGGCTCAGATAGTGTGCTGGCGGAGCATACTAGAAAATCTTTCCCAACCTAGTAGGACATCTGGGAACCTTTTACATACTACCTGTTACATACTAGGTATTCGGACGCACTACATCGTGTCGCATACTAGATTTGCATA
>JAOVVF010032042.1:0-11294 GCA_028565595.1 Duopalatinus emarginatus | reverse complement strand
CTCTCTCTCTCTCTCTCTCTCTCTCTCTCTCTCTCTCTCTCACACACACACACACACACACACACACACACACACACGCACACACACTTCTTAAGACAAAAAATGTACTGAAATATTGTAACCCAAATTTTAATATGTAGTCGTAGCTAGTACTATAATCTGTACATTTGTATATCATAGTATATAGTTTTAAGAAAAACAAGATGGACATAAATCTAAATATATTAAGTTTACTGCAGAAATAAGAGGTTAATAGTTTTATGGTTGTTCTGTAAATGATATTTCATGTTATTAATTTTTGAATTTTGAAAATGATGAGTGGATCAGGTCTCTAACACAGCAAACCCTTCTGGGCCTCTACATCAGGAAAGGGTCAAAAGTTCATATCCCTGGTCTGCTCTTCACACAGGAACACCAGAGAAAGAACCCCCTTCTGCTTCTCTCTCTCTCTCTCTCTCTCTCTCTCTTTCTCTCTCTTACACACTCTCTCACACACACACACACACAGAAAGAAACACCAGAGCCATTGTTTTAACAACCAAGTCAGTTTTGTTTTTATAACTGCCTCCACTCTTCTGGGAAGGCTTTTCACTAGATTCTATAATGTGGGCTTTGAGGATTCAGCCACAAGAGAATTATGGAGGTCAGGTACTGATTTCAAAGAGAAAGGAGTTGCCTGGTGCACAGTTGGCATTCCAGTTCATCCCAAAGGTGCTCAGTGGGGTTGAGTTTTGTGCAGGCTATGGAAACAAATCTAAAATAATTTAAATGTATATCTCAGGAGATGCAACAACATGATCTGATGGTAGTACCAAAGGTTTGGGTTAAAAAAGCTGTCATCATCAACAAATATATGACACTTTAGGATTTTCAGCATCTACATGCTCTACACATGTGATGTTCATGTGTCATTTCTATAAGAGCCCATTCAGCCTAGTCTTAACCTTTTCTGTCTCACAAATAATCACCACTTTCAAACATTTAATTTAAACTGATAAATGATGGTTTATTCTAAAAAAAAATATTCTTATGTGTTTTAGATTCATAGTAAACAAACCATGTTGTGGTTTAATGGCAAATGTTCATGGAATGGACTCACACCATGACTTGATGATGATGAAGATGAAGAGTGTATTGCCTTCTCAGTGTTGTTAACTGACTCTAGCTTGCTACAGAGAACATTTGGTGTTAGGTCCATATCTACTAGTACATCTATACAGACCTATAAACATTTTTATAACTGAAGAAATGTTTTTACACAGATATGGGCACTGTGACCTGTTAATGATTTTTTCACTAAACACAAAACTTCTAGGCACTCATTTTGCTGTCTAAACCTAACTGTATCTCTACAAACATTTGTCTTTGTGTCAGTGGCATTTAGCATCAGCAGCAAGGGATCATTACCTTGTATTCATTTGCTCACTGACAGCAAAGCAGAGCAGCAATCCCTTACAAATGCTCCCTTTTGGAAATTGCATACCAGGAGCACATAGCCAGTGACAGATATGCCTAATATTTCACAGGGAGACCCTACAAATAGAATACCCTGCTATGCTAAAGAAAACAATGTGTTTCCAAGCACTGAGATCTAATCCATCACTGTGCTGTCAGATAAAAAAATGTGCTTCCAGAAATGGCTATGTCTTTCATGTATGTGCAGTGAGTCTTGCTCAGATCATAATCACTGGCAATAAAATTTAAAGCTATTCAAATAAAGCACATGGAATTTCAGTAATCATTAATGACCACACTGTCTGCTGACTGGTCCTTTGCCACCAAAGCATGTCATTATCCCTAAATTCTGTACACTATCCAGTAATCAGTGGTTCAAAAATTACACTGTATTTACACTACACAGTTCAGGCATCCATAATGATTGAACATATGCACTGCATTGCTGCCAGGGTCCTGTCAACAGGTCCAGGATGACCCAACACTTCATGTCAAGGATTATCACTGGTGATAGGATTTGGGTCTATGGCTACAACCCTGAGACCAACAAGCAGTCTTCACAGTGGAAGAGGCCTTAGTTTCACAAGACATGGTGCGCCAGCTCCGTGGAATTGACTTATTTCCTGGGTTGTGCACCATAAATAACCCAGGGTCAGACTAGAGTTGCTAAATGTTTTTTTCACTGTTTTAACAAGGACAATAAAGATTATCTTTATTTAGCTTATCTTATTTAAATGTATCTGGCTTGATTGTTTTGAACTATGGCATGATGGTGATTGGGTGCTCCATCATTACAATATTTCTGTTTTTAGCACCAACACAATTGTTGCTCCCCACCCACCCTAATTGCTGGTTTTGCCTTACTGTGACTTCTTCCTTTTCACCAAAAGTGATATTCAAGCTGAAGGGTCAGAATTCGAACACAGTGAGGAAGATCCAGAACACGTTGCAGATGGTGCTTGATGTGCTTATAGAATGCTAGGAGTATTGTATTTCTGCTCAAGGTTACTAAAAAAAATATTACATATTTACAAAATATTATTAAGTTAACCAGATGATATTCCAACAGACAGTATTCCAGTAGAATTTAATTGTGTTTTAGAAGTAATTTAAAAGTATGATTTGTTCTAAACAAAACACTTTACCATTGTATTATTTCAGTAATTTATAAAAAAGGAGCCCTACATTAGAAGATTTGGACAACTGGAGCCAAATAAGCTTAATGAATGTAGATTATAAAATATTAGCCAAGATCATTACACGCCAAATGAACAACAGTTTAAACAACATCATAGACATTGAACAGACATATGCAATTAAAGGGAGACAAATGTGGGACAATCTGGGAATAACAAACCCGTCTAGTAAAGAATTTTATATGGTCAGCTTTATACTGTAAGCTGTATCTATACATAGGGAACTGTATGAATTATTGAGGGTTAAATTGATCTGTACCAGTCTTTACCATCCACTAATGGACAGGCTGGTGGAGAGATTTAACCTAACACTTAAAAAACATGATTCGTTATTTGCAGTAGAAGGGGTCCCCAAGGCTTTTCCCCATTTGAATTACTGTGTGGGCACAGATTTCATGGCACCCTGTATCTTGTGAGAGAAAACTGGGAAGAGGGGAAATTCTCCCAGGAGAATTTGCTACAAGCAAAGAACGACAGGCCCGGCTATATAATGGGCTGCTGAGCTATGGGAATTCGCACCAGGAGATTAAGCTCTTGTTTTACTACCAATAATGAGCTCAAAATTACCTGCCAATTGGTTAGGCAAACAGATAGAACAGATGCATTGCAAATATACCACCTCAATCTTCTTAAACCATGAAGAGAGGGTCCTATTGCTCTGGGTGACGGTGGAGTTTTCCGATGTGTTTTTGCTGTCTGGTCACAGAGATCTCATAGAACACCACATTGGTACAAAATGTAAAAGTGAATCATATCTCTTTTATTTCTTGACAAAACAGTAAATAAAATTGCAATGAAACAAAAATTCTGTCCTTTCAAAAAGGCTCTGTCTTTTCAAAACTATGGGCTAAGAATATGAGCTGACATCTGTTAAAGAAATGTACTTGAGTAATGTGTAGCATTTACATTTACTGTAGCTGGCAACAATTAGTTTGCAATACAAGCAGCGGCAGCTAACCAACTATGTTGAATTTACACACAGGACAGGAACACTTAAATATTAAGTAGTGAACCAGCTACTGAACCAGATTTATAAATAAGGAAGAAATTCTCCACCGACACCATGACACTTGTACATATAAGGTTTATTACAAAGCACAGCATCAGAACAAGCTTCCATGGATTCAGCTTGGAGAGACAGCGTCCAATTCATCTCTGCCTACAGAATCTTTAAGCATGGTTTATATAGTCTTTTCCTATACCATTTGTTACCATATATAGAACCAGATAACCCTTACATACATATAGAAATGACTTCAATTGTTTTGGAATGCTCAGCTATATCATGCATTCACATGTAGAGGAACATGTTTATATAAGGCTTTGCTCAGGAGACTCCATTCCTTCACCAAACATGGCCAGAGAGCCATGGTCTCATTATCCCCTTCTTAATGTACACAGTGAAAGATGCACATAGCCTATGTTTAGCATAGAAGGAATATTGGAGCTTCAGATAGCACATATTTTCCCCCTTTCAAGATTCCATGTTGAACAATAAAAGAGTAACACGCATATGTTATCATCAGTATTAGTTCCTTCTGCATAACCTTAGTTTATGGAGTGTAAAAGGGAAAACCTCCAGGCAGCTATCGTTCCTTAAATGTCCCTCGAACAATCTAGAAAGGAAAAAATCTCTTACTGCCCCTCTGCCCCTGGGCGGCCACATATAGTACTCCAGATCAATTTTAACAGAAGACATTCTAATCTTGTTTTGTAGGAAAATAGCTTAAGCAAATACATATGAAAGCTTTAGAAAATAAAATCAAAACAATGTCCAACTTCCAGCTGGTCGACCCATCGGACCTTCCACTGGACCTTTTCGTGCCTAACACCACTATCCCTAACCATTGAGAAAAGGAAAAACATCTGAGGTTCCAATGTACTTACCCTACAACATCCTTCAAACAGTGAAAACCAACAAGTCATATACATTTAAGCACTAATTATACTAGATTGTCACTACACTACAAACATCCTCTATCAATATCACATATTACCATACAATAAAACAACCTTCAATGACAGAACATATGAGAGAAGACAATGTGTCACACTGTAGCGTCGACTCTCAGTTTAGCATCATAGTGTCGAATGATGTGTTGAATCTGGACATTCGATCACAGTGTCCTCTATCAGCATCATTCAGTCCCTTCTTATTGTCCATATTCAGCACATTGGGTTTTATATCAACCAACTGCTCTTTACAACATTCCCCAATGTTGTTTTAGAGGGAAAGAAAAAACCTAACCAGTATCCACTTCAAAAGAACAAATACCAATTAAAACATGCATAAATGTCTCATGAGTGAAAACATACACAATATCATCATAAATCACCTTTTCCATTTCCTCCCTTTTATCCTACCACACCATAATGTTAGTCCACTAAATAATGGTAAAAACATAAAACAGGAATAAATGTCAAACCTATGATAAGGACAGATATTCAGAATGGATAATTTTTCCATCAATTTTCTTTCTATCACTGTTAAGGGTTGGTCAGTTCCCTCTGTTGCCACCAGACAGAGCTGACCTAGTCAGCCGGCCTCCAACAGGGAACAGGCTATACCCTCTGCCACCACCAGAGGAATTCGGCCTAATCAGCCTGTTCACTTTTAGGTGTTGGTCAATTCCCTCTGCTGCCACCAGAAGGAGCCAGCCTATTAGTCCAGTTGTCTCTGAGTGTCCCAGAGGGCCCAGGGGCAATCAGACTCTTAGATTTTCGTGCTCTCCTGCACCAGGTAAGAGGTCAGGGCAAGCTGGTAAACAACGGGCCGTGTCGTGTAGGGTGTAAATGCCAGAGGTAATAATTGTGTCAGGGAGAGGTTAGGTGCTTGGTGTGACTCCTTTTGGGGGACTTCTCCACATTGGGGATGTCGCCACAATATCTCTTCCGGCCTACGGGCTGTTTCTCTTTGCCTCTCAGCCAGTTCTCTCAGCTGGGAAGGATTACTTCCCGATTCTCTGCCGCACCGGCCTCCAGGCTTCTAATTGGTTTGCCCCAAACAGGGCAAACCACTCCTACTCATTCATTCACTCTCTCTCACTTCACCAGTGAGAGAGGGTGATGCTCAGCTGTTCGTGCAGCACGCTCTGCCTGCCCACATTGGGGGCGGAGATCCATTGCACTTCTGTGCTGCTTTCAAATAACTGTTTCCAAATATATAAGCGAGACTTGAGGGGAATACATATAATAATGGGTATAAAAATGAGGGCTCAGTAAAGGACAGAAATACATTAAGGACAACAATGCAAAAATAAGAATTATAAACCAAGCAAGGGAAAAAGAAACAAAATATAACAATTACAGGAAATGATAACTGTGAACCGGAAGTGGTTACAAGCGGCTATTCCCCTTCCGTTCATATAAATATTATTTTGTTTAAGTACGCATAAGAGCGGCTTTTACGTTTGTCCTCCACCATGATGAGCCGGGTTCGTATACCCCTTGGGAACATTTTTCATTAAAAAATATTATTTTTAATCTTATAATAAATATTCAATATACAAACCCCATTATATTATTTGTGCACAAAAGCACTCTTTATACTTTCACCGTTGGCCTATGCGCGCTAGTCTCTTCTCCGGACTAGCATGCCACATCTGAGTCCACCTCAGTGGCAAATCGTAACAATCACCACTTCCTTGCTGTCTTCTATATTAATCACGTTTAGATGTAGTGGCATCTGAACTTTATCCCCAGGCATCACAACTCCAAACCATTTCAATATCATTGCCTTTGCACAAGTCAATATCAGTGTACAGAAACAGATTATTGCACACAAAGATATAACCACTGCTACCAAGACCTGAACCATTGCTGCTCCCATCAATCCTAATTTCTCCTGCAACCAAGCATTTGCAGACCATACAGCTCCTTCTGAAGGACCAAACGCATCCATTATATGTTTCAAGGCATCTATGACACTCTTAATATTATCAGAACTATCAGGAATCAAAGTATAACACGCCTCCCCTGTTAAGTTTAAAGCCACACATAGGCCACCTTGTTTAGCTAAAATATAATCAAGAGCCAGTGTCAGTCTGTGACTCCTTTGTGTATTTAAAAGAAATTTTAAAACCCTTTATTGTTTCATTTGCAAAACCCTGTAGGGTATATGTAATATTATCAACGTGATCTGCCAAAAAAGTCACACCATACCAGGAAACAACCCTATGCCCCACTTCTCTCCTAAACTTATCCTACAATGATAGGACTCCAAATCATAAAATTGTGCCATTTCTCGTTTTCTCCTTCTCCCAGAAACAAACTCATCAGGTGCCTTACCTCTCTGGATAGTATAAACTTCATAGGGAAGCTTCAGCATTGCCATGTAACAGCATCCTGTCCATCCATATGGTAAAAATATACCTTATCTCCACAAACCCACCAAATATTCAAACCTTTCTTAGCCTTATATCTATGCTTACCCAAATCCATCATATAATTATCAAGTCAAGTCAAGTCAAGTCAAGTAGTTTTATTGTCATTTCAACCATATACAGTGTTGTACAGTACAGAGTGAAATGAAACAACATTCCTCCACACAGAACAATTAACTACACAGCAGAACGTAAAGTGCACAAGTGCGTTAGCATGTGCAATGACGCCAGACAATTTACAATAACTACACAGGACAATATACAATAAATACACAGGACTCAACATTAAATGTGGGAGGGGGGAGGTGCAGACAGCCCACTGGTAGTGGGGGCCGTAAGGTGCAGTTATGTCCATTTATGCATAGATGTAGCAGCAGTTATTGACCATATGGTATAATGTTAACATAGATATTTTGTTTTAGCAGCAATATTGACCATTTGGTATAAGAGTAAGCATTGTGCTCCTACAGTTATGTAGGCAGATTTTTTGTTTTGTTTTGTCTTTTGTAGGTGAGATTGTGTGTGTTTTGTCCAGTCACTGAGATGTGTGCAGTTTATCAGACCAGAATCTGATTGTTTAGAAGTCTGATAGCTTGTGAAAAGAAGCTGTTGCACAGTCTGGATGTAAGGGCCCGGATGCTTTGGTACCTTTTTCCAGACAGTAGGACGATGAAGAGTGTGTGTGAGGGGTGTGTGTGTGGTCATCCACAATGCTGGTTGCTTTGTGGATGCAGCATGTGGTGTAAATATCTGTGATGGTGGGGAGAGAGACACCGATAATCTTCTCAGCCGCCCTCACTATCTGCTGCAGGGACTTGCGATCCGATACGGTGCAGTTCCCAAACCAGGCAGTGATGCAGCTGCCTAGGATGCTCTCGATGCTTCCTCTGTAGAATGTGGTGAGGATGGGAGGTGGGAGATGTGCCTTCTTCAGCCTTCGCAGGAAGTAGAGAACCTGCTGGGCTTTCTTGGTTATGGTGCTGGTGTTGAGGGACCAGGTGAGATCCTCTGCCAGATGAACTCCAAGGAACTTGGTGCTCTTGACGATCTCCACAGAGGAGCCATCGTTGTGAAGTGGAGAGTGATCACGCCTTGTCTTCCTAAAGTCAACAACCATCTCTTTGGTCTTATCTACGTTGAGAGACAGGTTGTTGGTTTTACACCAGTTCGTTAACTGTTGTACTTCCTCTCTGTATGCTGACTCGTCGTTCTTTCTGATGAGACCCACCACCCAGTGTCATCTGCAAACTTTATGATGTGGTTTGAGCTGTGCATTGCTGCACAGTCATGAGTCAGTAGAGTGAACAGCAGTGGACTGAGCACACAGCCTTGGGGAGCCCCAGTGCTCAGCGTGGTGGTGCTGGAGGTGTTTTGTCCGATCCGGACTGACTGAGGTCTCCCAGTCAGGAAGTCCAGGATCCAGTTACAGAATGGAAGGAGGGGTGATCTTCCGTGCTGCCATGCTGTTTTGTGTCTTGAACCGGGCGTCGTTCAGCACATCTGGAAGGGAGGCATCACTGTCACAGGCAGGTGGTGTTGTCCTGTAGTTGGTGATGGCCTGGATGCTCTGCCACATGCGCTGTGTGTCACCGTTGTCTCTGAAGTGGCTGTGGATGCTCTGTCCGTGTGCACGCTTCGCCTCTCTGATGGCCCGGGACAGTTTGGCCCTTGCTTTTCTTGTCTCCTGCTTTGAAGGCGGAGTCTCGAGCCTTCAGCAGAGCACGCACCTCTGCAGTCATCCACAGCTTCTGGTTGGGACGTGTGGTGATTGTCTTGAAGACAGTCACATCATCTATGCACTTGCCGATGTAGCTGGTCACAGATAAAGTGTACTCCTCCAAGTCTGTGGTGTTGCTGTAGGTTGTAGCCTCTGTAAACATTTGCCAGTTAGTGTGTTCAAAACAGTCCTTAAGAGCAGAGATGGCTTCTGATGGCCGGGATCTCACCTGCTTTAGAACTGGTTTTAATCGTCTGGCTAGTGGTCTATAAGCTGGAATTAGCATAACAGAGATGTGATCTGAGTATCCGAGGTGGGGGCGGGGCTCTGCCCGGTACGCGCTGGGAATGTTTGTGTAAACAAGATCCAGCGTGTTCGCTCCTCTCGTAGCAAAGTTCACACGTTGATGGAATTTAGGAAGGACTGACTTGAGATTCACATGGTTGAAAACTCCAGCAACAATAAACAGTCCATCCGGGTGTGTGTTTTGTAGTCTGCTAATAGCGCTGTGCAGCTCACAGAGTGCATCTTTAGCATTAGCGGCAAACACTGATGATACAGTAGTGAATTCCCTCGGTAAATAAAAAGGTCTACATCTGATAGCAGTAACTAGAGACTAGTACAGAGTTCTTGCACCATTCTGTGTTAATGTAAACACAGTCCTCCACCACGAGTCTTACTGCACAGGGCTGGGTTTCTGTTGGTTCAAAACGAGGCTAATCCGTGTAGTTGAATGGTGGCATCGCTCAGCCATGTCTCTGTGAAAACAAAGATGCAGCAGTCTCTAGATTCTCATTGTGTAGTTTGTGAAGTCAGATGCAGTCCAGTTTATTCTCCAGGGAGCATACATTAGAGAGCAGGATGGACGGGAGAGCTGGCCGAGTTGGCTTTGTTGTTAGCCTAGCATGAAATCCAGCCTGCTTGCCGCGCTTCTGTCATCTCTTGCACCACTTCCGGTGCCCCCTCTTTCGGCTGCCGGCTTCAGGCGAGGCCACGAACTGGGGGCCTGGTTGCCGTAGCAGACCGAAGCTGCGTAGCACCTCTCGTGGCTCATCGCATATTTGATGGTCATATCCATGGACACTAGTCGTTCCTGTGTATATGTACCAGAAAAGGTTAGGACAGACACAGGTAAATTCACAAAAAGCACCACTTTGTATCCGGAGTGGCTGTCACAAGCTATTGCTGTGCCGCCATCTTGGATCACTTTTCCTATTGCTGCGGCACCATCTTGGGCATATCACAATCTGCCCATAAACATGCCAGGTACCTTATTCCCCCTTCTGTTCTACAGTTTCCACAACTTAATTTCATCTATTCACACGAAGCTCTATCTGTAACCTAGATTTTTGGGTCACATGTACTACTTCCTTAAATCTCAGATATGTCATATCTGGTATCTGCATCACATTCACAATTTTCATGGGCAACAAGAATGCTGTCACTGTTTTATTAGTAAGTTACCCCTAGCTCAATCTCACTTGTGATATTCCCCGAAGTGACCAAGGTAGAAGCTGTCACCAACACTGTAGAAGCATCCATTCCCTTCAGAGTGATAGCTAAAGTAGTAACCTTTACTGTAACATCAACACTGACAGATGTCTCTGGAACTAAAGTTATCAGATTCTTCTGCACACTATTCACCCTTGGAGCAGCTGATACAATAAGTGGACCATGAGCCCCTTCAGCACCCGTCTGCTCTCCATGTATTGTAAACTGGAGCAATTGTAAATTCTGGCTCTAAGTAAGTACATGCATACTCTCCTTGATCATCCCATGTAACATTACACAAAACAAGAGAACAATCTCCTCTAACCTTTGTCTATTATACAATGTATGTATGTTTAATATATCATTATACAAAAGATACTTCCTCTGATCAGAAGGCGCAGAAGGATTATTACCTCCCACATTAAATCTCCCACAATGACAGGAAAGAACAACCGTTCTTCTAATCACCATTGCTGGAAAAGTTGCCATTGTTGAAATTATTGGAGGTGTCACTGTAGTAAAATGTGACAAATTTACAAATTTACAAATAACCTTTACTGTTGAAGAGATAGGTCTCCCCACAGTCACCTTAAGTCTAGTCCTCGTAACGTTTAGGTACGACTCTTTTCCGAACTGGTCTAGGACTGCTTTGCCTCACTGGATCTCTGGGTTGTTCTGCAGTGGACTCACTGCTCTCTGTATTCATTGGTGCTTTGCACCCCACTGCAATGGGCTCTGCCGCTTCTGGAACATGTTGCAAATCAATGTCACCAAACCTTCTTTCCTGTCCATTAACTGAAGAGTCATCTCAGGGTTCATCAGAAATTCAATTCAATTCAATTTTATTTGTATAGCGCTTTTAAGTTCGCTAAGGTACTGTGGCGCGAGACCGTTCACTGCTTTATATGTCAATAGTAGTATTTTATAGTCTAAGCAAAATTTAACGGGGAGCCAGTGCAGTGTGGCTAAGACAGGAGTGATATGTTCATATTTTCTGGTTCTAGTAAGGATTCTGGCTGCTGCATTCTGGACTAACTGCAGTTTGTTTATGCA
>JAOVVF010032040.1:0-11298 GCA_028565595.1 Duopalatinus emarginatus | reverse complement strand
ACCAGACTCATAAGGGAACCCATCCTCATTTGGGTGAGACAGACGTGTAAAAATAGACAAAAACAAAAACAAAAGTGATTCATAATTTAGTATCTTTTCTAAATCAGTTTAAACTAACATTTGCTTCAACAATTAGTATATTTGAGTAACATGGATTCACAGGGTATTTGCACATTTTTTATCTACAAATTTAATGACTTTTAAGACCTTTGTAAGACCTCCAAGAAAAAAAAAAATTACCATTGCAAAAATATGAAATCAACTACACGCAGCTTAACAGAACACATTTGTATTTGAGCAACAGTGCAAATAGTCAGTGCATATTTACCGACATGAAGTGCATATCAGGCAAACTGCCTTCTGAATACCATTGAAAACAATGCTTACGTATTCGTTGGAATAGGAGTGATGTCGGCTTACCCGTTGCAAAACCCACAAAATTTCAGCCTTGAGTGTAGTAGTTGGGGAGAATGCACTGAAGGCATTACTTGTGTGGGATCCCGAAGCGGGTGTAACGTTAGTGTGTGCATTTGTAGTAACATTAGATATCGGTGCCACAAACATTTGAACGGGGGCAGTTGTTGTCTGGCTGTGAGCATAACGCTTGTGCTTCTCCCCTTTCATATGTGTGTCAAGGCCCCCTAAATGTGTGATGCCAGTGCTAGGCACACGCTTCTTTTACAGTCTGGTTTAGATAGGGACCTGCGCTAGTGAACTAGCATGAAAAATAATCTTGTCAGATATTCATGTCTTTCTTTCATTCCACCCAGATAAAATTTAATACCACCCGAATAAATTGTAATGCCACTATTCGAAAATTATCGGAAAATCATACGTTCTAAGACCTTAAAATCATATATTTTATTTTTAATACTTTTTAAGGATCCATGGAGACCCTGATTCAGGTACTGGGACCGAAATTTGGCCCTGGCATCAAAGTGTATACCAAATGTGCAACTCTTTAAAACCATGTACCTTAAGCCATGCAATGAGTTAACAAGAATCAGTGAGAGTGGACACATTAAATTTTTTCAAAAAGTGTCATTTATTAACACTATAAAAATACTCCACCATTACATCACAGTAATTAATAACACTGGCAATGAACAAAATGATTTTCCTCTTATTTTAGCCAACACTGTCTTTAGCCACCTGGGCTACATAAAAACTGCCCGAATCACATTTTTTTCAAGCCTAAAAGTAGCTTAGCCTAGGCCTACTAGTTAAACAAGTAATAGCCTAATAACAAAATCCTAGATTCTCCTGTAAAGAAGCACACAGCTGCATTGGCATAACAATAGACAAAATGATATAATTTCAAAAAGTGTGATTTTCTTTTATTTCTGTCCATTGTACCTAACCACCTACATAAAAACTGCCTAAATTTGCCCATGGCCAAAAAGTAGCTTATCCTAACCTGGTACTAACCTGGGCTTTTTTCTCATCCAGTCAGTGTACACAATGTCTTAAAAGTAGTGGTTATTAGCTTATTTCACCTGTGTTTACTTGGTCATAGAACATTAGCCAAAATTATTTTATTGACATTTCATCATTTTATCAGATTTACCAAGAGGTTGGGTTGCTTTACCCTAATTATTATATAGCCTAAGCGTTCTTAAAGCAGTCCAGCTTAATGCAGGTTCTACTACACGTTCCTGTTCACTGTCAATATCACTGCCATTCAGCTGGGTTGTTTAGAGATGCAGTGCAACAATTAGAATAAACCAGGGTTATCATATTAAAATAATAATTATTCGCCTTTTAGTTACAACTTTTGACATTCAGATAAATAACATACATAACATTAAAAAAAAACGTTGTATCAGTTTCCAGATAGCAAAAGGACATTGTATTACCATCAGAAATAAACATTGAATCAACATTGATTTCTGATGTTGATTCAACATTGAAACTGCTCGTTATGTCCAACATTGAAAAAATGTTAAATAATCAACCATGATTAACACAAAATCAACATTAATTCAACATTGAATCAACATTGATTTCTGATGTTGATTCAACACTGAAACTACTCGTTATGTCCAACATTGAAAAAATGTTGAATAAACAACTAAGGCCAATACAAATGATCTCTTTTTTAATAAAAAGTTAGATGCAGTAAAATTGATTACAAGTTTATCTGAGATTTAATATTGATTAAATCCATAAAACAACTTAATATATAAAAACACTCTCTTCTACACGAAATTAAACTCAAAACACAACTGAGTTCAGTTACATTATTTTACTAACCAAACCTAGATACTGTAACAAAACACACAAACCATGGTGTGGTGTGGAGAAAAAAAAACTTGAGCTTGTGACAAGCAGTTTTTTTTATTTTTCTTCCTGGGACTGCCGCCTTCTCTTTCGGGTGCATAGTGCTGAAAAGGTCATCAGGGTGAAACCTTTATGCTGTTGACAGTTAGCTAAAAACAGACAATAAAACACTTGCAGGTTATATTCAACACATTCTCTTAGCGAGTCATTCAAACAGCAAATGGGCATTGTGCAACTAAATAAAACAAGTAACAGTGACAGAGTATACCAGTACCAGTTTACCAATATATTTCCTGCAGTTTATAATACCAATATAATATCCTGATCCTCAGTTATCCTTAGTGGAAGGTAAAAAGCTTGACTGTTCTCTGTTCCTCACCTGCAACCTGCTATTCTCAGGTTAAGTGGAAAATTGTATTTTTCACTGAACCATTAATTTAAAAGATCAGGGAGTGGAATTAAGAGAAGATGACAACTGTAAAGACCTACCAAATACACAATCTTTCAAGAGGCTTGTCATTTGTCAGTGATGACTGCACAATGTGGCATATTGTCTCTGGTGTTCCACCACCTACAGCAACAAACTTGGACACCTAAAACACCATCATTTTAAACTTAAATAAAATACATGTGGTACACATTTTGTACATTTGTACAAATGTTTTTGGATGATGGTTGACAGTGACAGCAATTTGAACTTCTGTCACATCTCTGCCCATGTTTACAGATTTTCCGGGTATTTTTTCCCCTTGGGTGCATTTTACAATTGTAGTTTTTGCAATTATTTACTTCAGCTTTTAAAAATTGTATTACAAGGTGAATAAATCAAAATGCAAAAAAGTATTTCTTTTATACTCTATGACCTTAACCATACCCTGATACAATGATTTATCCTGTATACAATATCCTGCAGACAAATTAATGTACACACATCTCTCCTCAAAACATTTATTTGGGCGAGTAAAAAATAAAGCTATTCCATTTATTTACAGTCAGTTTAGTTTTCCAGTGTTTGTATAGAGGTGGCAAAAAATCTGCCTAAAATGCCACAGTAACCTTTCCAAGCAACCCTGGAAATATCACCTAATTTTAGTCACCTCTAAACAAACACTGGGAAAATTGAAAATAAGTGGAAGGACTTTATTTGCCCTAATAAATGATTTTCAGAACCCCTATTATGGGAAACCTCAAACCAAAACATTGGCAAGCTAAGCTAACCCTAGCATAAATGGCTAACTGAAAGGGATTTACTCACACCCCAGTTAATGTTTTTCAGGACAGAGATGTGTGTAGATTAATGTACAAGACTCTGAGTTTTAAAGGAAATAATGACGTCTTTGTTTACTTTTACACCGGTACCGCTTTTTTTTTTTTTAACCTCAGAGCAAAGCAAGCTAACTGGTAAGCTAACTTTTACACTGAGAAAAATATCCGTCGTCGAAGGAAAATAAGCTGTGTTTTGTCCCCTGCAGTTCTGTACACGTATAACTACAACTTAGGATAAAGAAACAATTAGTATTAATTATTCTTTTGGACTGAAATCACTGAAAAACGATATCTAGCTAGCCTAAACAACCATTACCTACATCTCTTGGTGCGCGCTCCTCTGGTATTTTCTCCTCTGTTGTGGAAATTTCCAGAAGGCCAGTTCAAAAAAGAAGAGTGGGCGGGCATGCATAGAGGCTGTTCGATGTGACTGGTCCACACACACCAGCTTTTATTTTTTATATTACTATATTATTTAATATAATAATATTATTACTGATAATTACATTAACTGGAAAAAATATTTTACAAATAAATTTTTATTTTATTATATAATTAACTTTATTTTCTATATATTTAAACAAAAAAAAATAAATTTTTAATATGCACAATAAGTTTAAAACACTCTTCACCTGCAGATAGATGGCAACAAACTACGCACGTCTAAACAAAAGTCCACTACCTCCAGCACCTCATTTTTTTTTCTTTCTGTAATCTTAAAGAAAAGGTCATGATTTCCATTCTGTGTAGATATTTAATAATCTCTATGAAGATGTATACAGTAGGAGGATTTCTTTTCAGCCAACACATTGTAATCACATTTCCCTTGCTGCCATGAGTACCATTTTAAAGACTTTATTTGTAAATTAAAAGTTTCTTTGATAACTTCTGTACTTTTACACAAAAATGCTCTAGTTATGCAGATACATCAATGTCAAATACAATTTATAACTGCCAGAAAGTTACTATTTTACTGTTATTTACAGACAAAACACACAGAATAAAAAATAAGTACTACACTAGCATATGTTCAAATGTTAACAGTGAATGCTTTCTGCAGTTTATATTTTGTAACTTTTTTGTAACAATAAACTAATGTTAATGTACAGTTAATATACAGGTAAAGAAAGAAAATGATTTTATTTTAATGGGTACTTCATGTATTTGAAACACTTATGATTGTTAATTTTCACTTGGGCATTTTAATTAAACAGAACCTATAATTACCAATAATTACCTAATTATATTTTCCTGTTATTTTTTATAGTGCAGAATCAATACCTCAAAGTTCACCAGCAGCAATGCCACTGCTCATCAAAACTGATGTAGAACATCCAGAAAAGGGTGGTGGGTCAGCTGCAAATTGTGTAAAGATTTGACAGTGAAACACCTCTATACACTGCAGTGACTGCACTATGATTTGAATCAGAATGTGTATAAATAAAAATATAAAACCCTATTTTTTTTGGTTAATAATTTGTATTTACTTAGGGAAGTGATGCCCCTTATGGCCCTTTATGGGTATAACCAATCATAACATTGATTCAGTGTCTTCTTTTCAATGTTGAACCACAGTTCAACCCATTATCCCACAGACTTCAACCCAATATCAATGTTGATTTATAGTTGATTTATGGTCATCAACCAAAACCGACCAAAAAAACTCAAAATCAACATTAATTCAATATCGCTTTGCTATCTGGGAAACAAATGTGTTAGCGTTAACTAGCTATAGCCAACACCTATATATATCTATATAAAATAACGGTAGCTTCAGTGGTCTGTCAGGTCTTACTCAATAAATTAACAATTCACTTGAAAACAATCTAAAACATACTAATGTTAATAAATATAGCGAAGAGAAATTATAAAAATAAGTTACATTTGTACACAAACTCGTCTCCTGAGGTGAGTCCGTCCGCCATATTTTTAAAACTGAGCGTTGGACCTCGGAGCTGGTGAACTGCATGATGGGATTGACTTCAGTGAGAAGGACACGTCCCCCTGCCTTCAGATTTCTATTAAAATTAGGATGCTGCCCATTTAGGTACCTTATGCTGCCTTCTAAATGGGACAGTCCTTTTCTTGGGGTCACATAGGCAGCTTCCGAATGGATCATAAAATAACATTACTGAGAGTTTACATGAGGATTGTTTATGTTTCTACCGTCTCAGCTGGTATACGGATGTGGGCCACATCTGGAAACACTAATCTGCTGGCTCACTGGCAAATTTCATGTGAGCCAAAAGCAGCCCACATGTCACAAAACGTATCTGGGCCATTTCTGGCAAGGTAATGACCCAGTTGTACATGTGTTTTTGGGGCAGTGGAGCTTTAATGGCTGTGAACTTCGGCTGTTTGAGACATCAGGTCATGTCGTGTCCCGCTGCATGTCTTACAGCAGGGAGATGGACAGGGACGAGCTGGTGGCTTTCATCCAAGAAAAATGTCAGATGATTCTACAGTGTGTGGATCAACCTGACCAAGAGAAGGCATATATATTCTGGAACCTTATGGAGCTTTTCCTTAGCAGTAACAGAGTAAGTGGTGGAGGTGGATATTTATAGTTGAATTGAATGAATAACTGTAAATATATGTGGAAATACGTGCACGTTAAAACTATTTCTTATTTTATAGAAAGTCCTGATGGCTGACATGGCCATGTGTGAGTGTGCATGTGGGTATGCACATCCTTTCTTACGAAAAAAAAATTGTTCCCCTTTCCACCAGTTTGCCAAAGAAGACAACAGCAATCAGGGAAGCTATGGAGAGATCCAAGGTTTATGAATATGTCATGTTCATAACCTCAGGGTCCACCCAAGCAAGGTCAGAATTTTCCTTAAAAAAAAAAATTAGCGCAGTTGAAGAAATCAGTCTACTGAGAGGAATGTCTCTGTCTGTCTTAGAAATACAAGGCTCATTATGCTCAGATGCTAGCTGACATTCCTTGTCTGTCTTGAAGCTGTCTGAGAATCTCCTTCAGTGGACAGCAAAGAAGCTTGCGTGGCTGCTTAACCTCGGCCGGAGTCGACAATCTCATTTAGCCGAGGCGCTCGGGTCACGGTACAATATAAGAAAGCTGCTGGGGGAAGGAGGCTTCGGATCTGTGTATTCAGGAGTTCGTAGGGCAGGCGGGAAGCTGCTATATATAAGATATGTACAGCATTAGATAGAAATGGAAAACTTGTACCCCAATTGTCCCAATTAATCAGTGTAAAAGTTAAACTGCTTCGTAAAAAATGACTTATTTATTATGTATACGTCAACAGGTGGCTATTAAACACATAGCCAAGACTCCCTACGATAAATACATCACCAATGTAAGTAAACCCACTTTACACATCCTTTAGAAAGAAGTCTAATCCAAACCTTCTAATGCCAACCCGAGTCTTTATTGTCATTTTAGCCTGGGAGAACAGAAAGGCTGCCTTTGGAGCAGGCACTGATGAAAGTGGTGTCAGTGCCACCTGTCTGCGAGAACATCGTGGAGCTTCTTGAGTGGATAGAGTCACACACGAGCTATGTCCTGGTTCAAGAGAGACGCCGGCCTCACATGGACCTGCAAGCATTTCAGAAACTTAACAATGGGCAACTGCCTGAACCACTAGCGCAAAACATCATGCGGCAGGTAGTTTAGGTGGTTTGCCACTGTTTCGATTGCAGCATTTTTCATAACAACATCAAGAAAGAGAACCTGCTCATAAACCCTGAGATGCTCCAGGTCAGGTTAATCGATTTTGGCTGTGGACATCTCTTGACTGACTCCAACTACGGGTGTATCACAGATAACACGTGTGGGACAGAATCAGTAAAGACAGTAAAGAGAACATAGAGCAGAAGTGATTCTGTGCCTGTCCCTAAGCTTTCTGTCTTTCATTCAGCGATTCTGGTGTTCTGGCCGCCCAAATGGACAATATATGGGCGGTACATGGGACGCCCGGCTACTCTCTGGAGCCTGGGTGTGCTCATGCACCGCATGTTTACTGGAACCTTACCCTTCAAGGATGAGGTGGAAACGGCTTATGCAGACCTACAGCCATGCACTGATCTGTCTCTAGGTGAGTAAATGTGGAAGTGTCACGATTACATCTGTGTGATTAAAGCCATAAAACATGCACAGCAAAATCAGTTGAAACTTTTTTTTGTTGTTGTTTTTCTCTGCACACACAGACTGCCAAAAGCTGATCTGTTGGTGCCTGGAGAAAAATGCAGACCACCGAGCAACTATAGAGGACATCACCGGTGACAAGTGTTTGAAGTGGAATCTTCAGGAAAATGCCTCTCCTTAATTTTGACTGTCCAAGTCAAAAAGGGCGAAGGCCATCACGCGATTCCTCCGAGTTCCATGCATCAAACCACAGACAATTATGATATAAATAAATCATCAAACTGACCATGTGATAATTAATTAATCAGATTGCTAGCTGGCTGTCACACTGAGAACATTAATTACTAATCACTGTTTTCATTGCCTAAAACTAGAAGGAAACATGCTGCTGTGAAGATTTAGTTAAAAGCTTTGGTGGAAATACCCCTGATGGTGCCTCTTTCAAAGCAAGTCTGCTATTTAAGGTGTGCAGTCAATGTTGAAATGTTTAGACACGTAACCAAAATGCTACGTCATCTCATGCTATGTCTGGAGACACGTGGTGCCCACGTGATGCTTGGTTAACAGATTAAATCCTGTACACACTACATAAACAAGTGTGATGTTGAGTTAATATATTTGGGGAAATATTTATGAAGCACGAGTCAGGTTTGTAGACCTAAGTCACCATTTTCTTCCCGGGAATCCCAGTGTTCTGGTTAATGGTGATGACTACATGTCTTTACCTGCTCCTCTTCTGAAGATCACCGATTCCCAAACTGTGGGCCTTAAAGCCAAAACCTGGCCGCCATCTTCACCTGTACAGGTGGCCTAAGGCTATCATAATAAAAGTTCCAGGCTGAAGGCCAACAAGCAAAATAAGAGTCTAAACCAAAGACAAATTTTAATTGAATTAGGCTCCCACATCCGGCCACTTATAGCAATTGCGGGTGGCTATAACAAAGTATTCTCAAAAATATTCTCAACAAAAAGAGCTGATTTACCCTTGATATTACAAAAATAAAGGAACAGCAGTTCTAATTATAAATGAGTGCAAGTATCAGTATATGAATGTAGTACAACAGGAAGCACATGCACATTTCATGAGTCTCAGTTCAATCTTGGCTGTCAGCCTTTACCGGTAGATCTTGCTGATGGGTCTTAGGAGCTGGTTGGATTTAGTTTGTACTCTTACAGTACGAACAAGACCCTGTGAATCTGATATAGCTTCAATGACTGTTGCCATCAACCATGAGCCTTGTGGTGCTGTAGAATCAGCCACCACAACAATGAAAAGATCAGCGATATACTGTATTTGTCGCCATCGCTTCCTGGCATATAGATCGTCCCTTCTGAATAATCCTGGTGATAGCACAGGTTTGACCTTTAGTGGTTTCACGTCATTAGGGTCATTTGAAACAGTTATTGGGGTCATTTGAAACAGTTGTTAACAGCTGTTTAGGATGCATACAACCTTGTGCATAACATTGATTAGGCCTTCATCATCCAAGGGCTGTTCGTTTGTAATAGACAATAAAATCTTCTTCACCATTCGGATTATGATCTCCCAAATGCCTCCACGGTGCACGTCCACTTGCCACCTTTCTGAGACTATGCTCAATTTGGCCCATATTCCAAGACTTCAGTGCCTCCCGTACCTCCTTCTTAGGGGATATCAGATTAGTTCCATTGTCTGACCTTAACCTCTTACTTGACCTCTTTTAGATATAAAGCCCCGGAACGCATTCACACAGGAGTCTGTATCCATAGTGTGTACCATACCATCACACCATTCCTCTTCCCCATGCCACGCCCTCTTCTCACTTCAATAGGTCCTAAGTAATCTACTCCTACATGTGAGAATGGAGGAAGGTCAGGGGTTAAACGGTCAACTGGCAGATCAGCCATCTTTTGTTCACCTGCACATGAATATTTCCTTCTGCAGGGCACACAATTGTTTACAATTTTCACTCGCAAGGGAATTTGCACAAGGAATCCAAATACTTTTTCTTCCACCGTGCCCTACCTGTTGGTGGATATGACGAAACAGAAGTTTTGAAACGTTATGTCCTTTAGGCCGGATGGCAGGATGTTTTTGCTCTTCTGGCATAGCCATCTTGATCAGGCAGCCACCAGACCTCAGTGTGCACTCAGTGTGGTCAAGCACAGGATCCAGCCTGAAGATAGAACACATTGTGTAGGTTTGCCATTTCCATTTCCTGCAGGAATCCTTGACTTTGGCAGAACTTCACAATGGCTTCTTCTGCTTCTTCTATATCCTGAGAAGAGAGTGACATAGGACCTGTCTTTAAGGCCCCTTTCCTTTTCTGGACACACTGGGCAAGCAAACTCTTGTACTGTCTATCCAAAATACAGATGGTTCCAGTTGCAGTTCTAACTCAGTTGCAAGCATCTGGTCTATACCAACTGTCAAAACTGCAGTGGTCAGACGTGGTTCCACCCACTTTAAAGAAAGCTGCCCAAATGACCGAACTTCCCAGAACCTGGGATGAACCACTGGCAACTGAACCTGAGCTGGATGCCGCTTCCATGACCTGGATGACAGGCTGCAGCGTCCACCAGTCCCATTTACAAGCAACCCTCACTCGAAGTCTAAATGGCAAGGTGTCTGCTTTCTTTGACGCAGCTAGTTTAAGCACCCTTGACCTCCCACCCTGCTGGGCACCCAGAAGGCTCTCTACTCATCTTATACACTCAATGAGAGTGCACCAATGCCCACAGCTCAGATAAAACTGAGGATGAGAGACCAGGAGTGGCTCTCCATGTTCCTCTCTTAGCTGGGAGAGACTTCCCAGGGTTCATCACTATCTCTGAGGTGTAGAGTGAGAAGAGAAATGACCCTGAAAAAGGCAAACGCCAAAATAAGGCACACTTATTCGATTCAGAGGTGAGTTTGTTTACTGAGCGTTCGCCTGCTTGTCTTAGCTAACGTTAGCTAGCTAGCTAACTAATTTGCCGTCTGCAGTTGAACTTGAGAGGTGAGGTAACGGTTCACTTATTTGGCATCAAAAATGTTGAGTCAGACAGTGTTAGACCAACTTAGGCAGGGGTTGTGTAAATACGGTCCGATGTGTCCGACATGTCTACGGTTTGGTACCCGATAATCTAGTTCAGGCCTCTTAATACTGGACTACTGCACAGTCAAGGCCAACTTAAATATTGAGTTTGAGTAGAGACGTGTGAGAACTTCACTAAAACAGTACCCAGTCTTTTGAAGACGTTACTTTTGTTTTACATACACTTCTGTACCCTAAATGGGTACTGCCACAGTGACATGTGATGGTACCTTTTCTAGGATTGGAATGGTAGCATTTTTTCTGCGAGTGTATTCAAAAGATGGCACAAACAGAAAGTGGCGATCATTAATTAAAAACTGTATGTGAAGAAACACAGGAACCTATTCAACCTGTTAAATGTTGGCTTGAGTTTTATGTATTAAACTTAATATATATAAAAATTAGGGCTGTCAAACGATTAAATTTTTTTATCGCGATTAATCTCAGAATTTCATATTCTTAATCGTGATTAATCACATTTTTTAATCTATGTAAATGAATAAGGTTTTACAGTGAAATGTTACAATTAAAATGGTGAACACATGTTATGCTAAAAGTACTTGTTAAAAACTGCTGGGACAAGAGAAA
>JAOVVF010032039.1:0-11300 GCA_028565595.1 Duopalatinus emarginatus | reverse complement strand
TCTTATGTAAAATATGCAGATGATATGTCTATTATTATTATAGTAATAATAACAATAATAAAGCATAAATTCATATCGGAGGTTTAGTGCCAATTCCCAGTTATAGCCAGGAGGAAAAGGGGGCCCAACTGCAATGAACCAGCTTTGGGGGGGACCCAGCTTGCAAAAGGTTGAGAACCGCTGCTCTACAGTATGTGTCTGTGGCGGCGAGTGCTATACTATACGCTGTTGCATGCTGGGGCAGCAGGCTGAGGGTGGCAGTTGCCAACAATCTGATCCACAAGACTGGTTGTGGGAATGGAGCTGGATTCACTGACGGCAGTGTCGGACAGAATGATGCTGTCTAAACTACAGGCCATTATGGACAATGGCTCCCACCCACTCTACAACACCATCATGAGACACAGGAGCAACATTTAGTGCAAGGTCTCATGCCACTAAAATGCACCACAGTGCCACAGGTGATCATTTCTTCCTGTTGCCATCAAACTCTATAATTTCTCCCTTAATGGTTGACACTATGGTTCATCTGTGTAATTTATGTGCAATAACTCGGTGCAATAATTTGTACTGCTTTATACACTGTGCTCCATATTTGTTACTGCCTTTACTGTAATTAGATGAATTTTAGTGTATGTATTGCTAATGTATCTTTATCTCTATTAAAAATTATTAGTGTTTATTCTTTTATATAAATGGTTGCCACTGTACTAACTAAAATTTTTCTTAGGATCACTAAAGTATTTCTCATTTTGATTTGAGCGACCGTTATCAGTGTGTATAAGTAAATGGTGACTATTCTATACACAATACTGTACAGTTTGGTGTTCCACAAGGTTCTGTTTTAGGCTCATTGCTATTTTTTTCTGAATATGCTACCTCTGGGTAATATTATTCATAAACATGGTTTCAGCTTTCATTGTTATTAAATTCAATTTTATTTGTATAGTGCTTTTAACAATGGACATTGTTCCAAGGCAGCATTAGAGAAATAAAGAAATGGGTTATACCTTTATAGAAATTTTATCACTGATGAGGAGCTGGGGTGGAGCGTGGTGACGGTGGCAAGGAAAAACTCCCTGAGATCATGACAAGAAACCTTGAGAGAAACCAGACTCATAAGGGTGACCAATCCTTATTTGGGTGACACAGACAGTTCAATTAAAGTGCAAGTAACCAAAAAAATAATTATAGTTATAAGTCTGTAATTTGATTCATGTTTTCTACATCTGTCTATTACGGTGTTCTATAGACTGTCCATGTCCATGATAGTTCAGATGAGACTATGAGATATGGGGGTGTCAGAGTGGATAAGGTAGGTTTGGAGAACAGGAGGAAACAGAAATTGAAGTCACTGGTATCTCCTCATGCCTCAGCCATATCAGGTGCAGCTTGATCTGCCCCCTGCTTTAGTCCTTATAATTCAAGATATATATATATCAGCAAACGGCAATAGAAACACTAGTACTTCTGTTTTTTTACCAGAATGAAGTAAAGGAAAATTGTTCAATATCCACTGTCTAATGTCCTTCACTAATTCATCAACTTTTTAAACTGGTGTCTCTCATCTGGATTTGCTGACATAACTGTGTATCATCAACATAACAGTGAAAGCTGATACCATGTTTACGAATAATATTACCCAGAGGTAGAACAGAAAATATCAACAGGCCAGAACAGAACTTTGTGGAACACCATACTTTACTGTGCATAGAATAGTCACCATTTACATCTACAAATGGTACCTGAAACTAAATCATTCTCTTACAGAGCCCCACATCTATAGACCAGCCTTCCAATTAGTGTTCAGGACTCAATCAATCATACACTCATACACAATCTCAGTGTTTATATCCATCATATACATCATCTTCATGTCATATAAATATCTTCAACTCTGCACTTTCCTTCTCTCTTCACTTTTACTCTTGCCTGGCTCACAATCTATACATCAGCACCCTTCTCGTCCATGTCACAATGAACATTCTCTTACAGAGACTTTAAAGGCAACCAAACTTTCCTCTTGTAGTGTGTTGTGTTGCTGAGGCTTTGAGCATTCCCAGCTCATACACAGCCACTGACCTCCTTCTCCAATGTTTTGTAGTGAAGATAGTGACTTAGACAAGCAGTGCCCAGTGTATCCTTGCCACTATACCATGCTGGTATACCCATGCCTTTAATTTATGCCTGGAATCCCTGACTGGATGACTACTCTTAGCAAGTGTGTTCTCTGACAATTTGTCTTTCTGTTTCTGTTCAGTACTTTTATTATTCCCTTATTATCAACTACATTCACACACA
Source organism: Duopalatinus emarginatus (assembly GCA_028565595.1). NCBI lineage: Eukaryota > Metazoa > Chordata > Actinopteri > Siluriformes > Pimelodidae > Duopalatinus > Duopalatinus emarginatus. The sequence continues at coordinate 8,999 of JAOVVF010032039.1, read as the reverse complement.
TTAGCATTTACTGAGGCGAAATACAGTGATGCTCCTCTAAAGCTTGGTGTGTTTAAATCTTTAATAATGAAGCTTAGCCACTGCAGCGCAACAGCGACTATTAGGCTCACTTTTTTTCTCCTTTCAGGGGGCGGAGCCATCAGTTAAGATTTACACAAGTAAATGTCATTATAAAGAAATTTACATGAAGCTCTAGGATCAAATCACTATCAACACCAGACCATTTTTTAAATATGTGAACGGTCCTGTGAAAACGCCTGGGGGTGTGTGTGTGTGTGTGTGTGTGTGTGTGTGTGTGTGTGTGTGTGTGTGTGTGTGTGTCTCTTAATTTAGCATTAAGAGTTGAATTAGATGTCCATTAAACATGTTATAAAACTCATGTAGAGATATGAATGTCAGTAGACTACACCAGTGCAGCTCCAATTACATGGAGATTTCGAAATCTTACATTGTGGTTTTCCAGAATCAGAACTTGGTGGTACATTTCTGTATTTCATGGTGCAAATCGGCACTCCAGATGGCAAGTGAGTAATAGAACTGGAAATATTCATCCAGAAGGAGAATATTTACTGTCAATCATCCTGTGGGGAAAAAATGTGTGTGACATTTTAAAATAAGTGGAGGAGAGAGAGAGAGAGAGAGAGATGCAGTCACACTACTGAACACCTGATATGTTATTGAATTTGATGGTGTGACTTTATCTCACTTATTGAGTGACTGTAAATATGTGGATTTTGGATCCTGGATGTGTGTTAATCAGATTTTTTCATGTCACTGTGTGTGTGTGTGTGTGTGTGTGTGTGTGTGTGTGTGTGTACAGACAGTATATATGGACTGTTGTGTGTATAAACTATTAGATGTCCGTGTTTACATTCTGGTGCACATTAGCTCTTAAATAACATGACACATCTGTCACTGAATTGTTGCTGTTGTTATTTTTTTTTCCATCAGATATAAACAGTCCTTCCCTCAGTGACACTCCTTAGATAAATGTTATATAAAAATCTCCTCACATATCAATAATTACACACACTATAATCTGTTTATGTGGAGGATTCACTGTCCATGTCCCTGTAAACAATCTGTTACTATAGAAACCATAATCTATCAAAAGGAGTGTATTAATAAAAACCTGCAATACTGTGACACTAACCTTAACACACACTAAAAAACTACTAATCAGAGAAATCTGTGTGTGTGTGTGAGTGATGAGGAGTTGAAAATGATCCTACAGAACCTCTGATAATTTGTACTCTGGGTTCTGTGGTTCTGCAGTTCTGTGGTCCAGTGGTTCTGGGAGCGACACACTTATGTCTGCAGCAGAATAAAGAAACTGCACCTGAGGTTTCTGCTGAGATCATCAGTTTAAACTGCGACACTGTTCCAGAAAACACAGAGCACTAAACCCAAACGACTCTCAGTGCAGTGACTCAGGGCCTGCTTCACTTTCACTACATGTAAAAAGATCTATCTCTGTGTACAGAAGGAGACTGAACAGAGATGAAGGAAAGAAACGATGTAAACTAAAAGGAGTTTGGTTTAAGACTCTGTATGTGAGTATTTTTCTTCTCTGCTAGCTAAACTACAAGCTAACATGTTAACAAGCTAGTTAGAAAATTTGACTGAACATTTAATTAGCTTTCAGAATAACGTTACAAAAAACAGTTTTTTTAGTAATTTTATTCTGACAGCTAATTAACAAGTTAAGAGTCAGAAGGTAAGAATTAAGTTCATTACATGACTGTTTTGATTAGTTCAGAGCTTTGTTACTTAATTAACACAATAATCTGTCACACTACTGAACTCCTCAATACACACATAACTATCCACTACACCACACTACATCAGGACAACTACTGCCCACATTACACACACTGGACTAATTTAACACAATACACTCACTGTTCACAGGACATTGTAAATATTATATCATATCTATAACTATTCTACATATTCATTCTGTATTCAGTTAAATATTTATCCATTTTACATATTTATTCTGTATCTACTGTCACTATTTTGTTTATCCATATACCGTTATTTATTGTATTATTTATTATGCAGTGTCAGTTGCACTATGCACAATTTAAATTGCACAACTTTTCATATTTGCACTCATATATTGCACATTACTTTTTATATCTGCACAGTTTTTACATTTGCACTTTTGCACTCTGCACATTGCTACTATTTGCACTTCTGGTAGATGCTAACTGCATTTTGTTGCCTTGTACTTGTACTGAGCAATGACAATAAAGTTGAATCTATCTATCTAATCTATTTAGTTATAGATCAAATATTTGTTTGATCTATCTAGCAACACAATTGGCTCAGTAATATATAATTTAGAAAAAAAGCAGGACAACTTTTTCATATTGTACAAGATACTGAATCATCATCTACTTTGTAAACACGACTCCAACTAAAATACTAATAGTTTTTTAAAAATAGCTAAATAAATGTATATATAATTAGCAGGAGAGTTTGTTAAAAAAATTCAGCTGATTCTCTACATCTCAATCCATCTTAATGATTACTTCATTCAGTTTTCTGTCTATTTGCCTAATGGTTAATACAACTAAAATGATTTTTTACAGACTGTGGACAACATATAGTGTAAATTAAATCAGTTCAAGTAACATTGTTTTTGCAGCTCAGCTGTGATGTGAACAGGACTAGCACTAGGGCCCAGAGCTGTACTGTTTATGCATCCTCAGATCAAAATGACATAACATGGTAAATGTTCTTAAAATCTACATCAATAGTGGTAAGAATTAATTACAGTCACATTTCAATGACTAACACCTAATATTTAATAAATTACCATGTTTTAGTAATGTTGGTCCTGAATAAGAACTCGGTGTTCTGGATACATTTAAATGAGAACTTTAAGATCTGATTTAATAATGGTGTTGATTTCTGGATTGTGTTCACCTGCTCCTGTTTGTCAGTTCACTTTTCAGCACCAGATGGCGAGTGAGTAATGGAGCTGGAAATATTCCGAAGCCTTTCTGCAGGATGAAATAGGAATATTTTGAGTCAGTCATATTGTGAGAAGCATGACGTTATAAACAGGTTGAGGTTTTAGTGAGCCATAATACAATGCTGTATTCCTGAAACTCTGTGAGGTTTGTGGTTTTATACTGAATCAACTTTACTGTAATATAAAATTAAAAACTGAAAATTAAAGTCCACTGTTTAAATGTTTTCATGAATAAAAAACAAACTTATTTTTAAATGTTCCTGTGAGGTGACGTCATTCATTCCCCAAATTATTTAAACACAAACACTCGCCTTTATACATGATCACACACTTTTTAACACTTTTTAATGACACAAGTTATATGGCGTTACCTGCATGAGAAGATGAAGAACGTTTTATTAATAGTAGTTAATGAAATATTATATTTACATTATTAAATTTTAATAACAACTAATAATTAATATAATAATCAAATCAGATACAGAGTAGAGTAGAAAAGAATAGAGTCGATTAGAATAGCACCTGATCCAGTACAGACTGTTATTTATTTGTTTAAGCTTGAGCTCAGAAAATTACTTTATGTGAAATATAGTATGTTAAATATCAGGACAGTTTGTTAGGTCAAATTTATACTCTTGTGACAATTTCAGGACAAAGTACAAACCTTTTCTTATTTAAAAAATATATATTTTTCCTGAAAAAAATAAAAGAGAGAAAAGATTTCCTTTTATTTAAACACATTTACAGAGTCAGTGGTGTACACAATCACTGGGTATTTATTAACACTGGCAGAATAATCTAAAATGTAAGGAAAGTTCATAGTCAGAATTCAGGCAAAGGTCAGGTGATCAGCAAACAGAGTATCAAAGGCAAGGCAGAGTCAGAAAACAAAGCACACTCGGGGGTGGGGGGGGGAAAGAAAACACTGGTAGTCAGCACGATAATCAAGGCTTGGTACGGCTCACAGGGAAATACAATACTTTGCATTGAGCCCTCGGAAGTCCAGGGCTTATATGTGGAATTTGGAGGGAAGTCCTGACTTCCGATTGGCTTAATAATTAGAGTCTGGTAGCGGGTATGCTAGAACTTCAGCAATGGGGAATGGATGCACTCAGCTGTGTCCACTTCTGGATTTGTGACTGAAATCTCTCACGTTGGACGAAATCTCTAGTGCTCGCATCCATGACAGAGCCCCCTCGAAAACCTACCTCCGGAACCTTTAATCTTTTATGGGCGATCTCAGAGATGTGGAATGGTTTATTTGTTTTTCCACGTTGAGACCCAAACTCAGTCACCAGGTTGGAATTGGGGCGTCTTTCCTTGTCCCTTTCCTTTCCCTTTCCTTGAACAGTGTCAGGTTAGTGGAGGAGTGGCAGAGGGAGTTCTGGGGGTACTCAGCCCAGGGGAGTCCAGTCCTTTGGGTTGGTCCGGCAGAATGTGCCAAAGTAGCATCTAAGTTCTTGGTTGCACGGTTCTACTTGGCCACTGGACTGGGGCAATATCTGGAGGAAAGGTGATGGTGACTTCCAACCACTCCATAAATCCCCTCCATACCCATACCATAAAAGGCTGTTCTTCAAGCACTCTCCAAGGAGTCTTAGCAGGGGAATGAACACAACCAAATTGGACAACCGGTCGATGATGACCAAGATGGTGGTGTTCTTTTCAGAGTCTGGAAGGTCAGTAACGTAAAGTCTACAGTAAGATGTGACCAGGCATGCTGGAGAACTGAAAGAGGCAGCAGTGTTCCAGACAGGAGTGTTCTGGGTGTTATGCTTTGGGTGCACTCAGTGCAGGAGTTCATGTACTGATGTACTTCACAGTGCATGGTTGGCCACCAGTATTTACCCCGGATTAGTTTCACGGTGCAAGATAATTGGTGTCCTGTGCATGGCGATCAGAGCTTATGGCGAGTTGGAGGAGGTACAACTAGGAGGTGAGCCGGGCAGGATGCAGGGGTGCAAACTTGTGTCTGGGGAGCAATATCTTGGTCCAGTTCCCACTCCATGTTGGTGAAGCTCTCTTCAGACCTGTGGGAATGCACCCATGAGAGAGTATCCACCTTGCCGATAGGTTAGAACAAAGTTCCGAGGACAGAGCCCAACATGCTTGTTAAGCATTGAGTCTGCAAGTGGTCCTTAGATATTCCAGGTTCCAGGGATCGATGAGTATCTGAACTGGATACCTCCATTCTTCCAGCACCAGCTTCACTGTTAGAAGCTCCTGGTCACCAATACAGTAATTCCTTTCAGCAGGTGAAACCTTCTTAGAAAAGTATGTTACTGGGTGTAGTTTGGGTCTGTTCTGTGAGGGTACAGCTCCCACCCCTGAATCTGAGGTGGTTTCCGGAAGGGGGATTCAGCTTCAGGGTTCCACTGTAGGTGTTTGGCCCTGCTTTTGAGGAGGGTGGTAAGTGGGCTGGTAATGCAGCTGAAGGCTCTGATGACTCGCCGATAGAAGTTTGCAAAACCCAGAAACCGCTATAAGTCCTGCACAGTGAGGGGCTTGGGCCAGTTCATCACAGAGGTGACTTTGTCTTGATCTATGGAAATCCCAGTTTTATCAATGATATACCCAAAGAAGCTGATCCTGGAAACATGGAATTCACATTTTTCTCCTTTTACATAGAGGTGGTTGTACAGCAGCTGAGTAGGGTTTGGCAGACATGCTGGACATGGTCTTCAAGTTTCAGAGATCAGAATATCATATTGATGTATGCTCTGAGAAACCTGCCCAGCATCTCCCTCAGCACATCGTTGATCAAGCACTGGAACATGCTGGGTGCTGAGGAGAGACCATATGACATGACCAGGTAGCCGTAGAGGCCTGAGGTGGTACTGATGGTGGTCTTCCACTCATTCCCTTTTCTCGAATGCGCACCAGGTTGTACACGCAATGGAGGTCCAGTTTTATGAAAACCCAGTAGCTGTTTCTGGACAGATGGTACCAGAGGTAGGGAATAAAGATATATCCTGGTGACCTGGTTCAATCCATCTTCATCGATGCAGGGGTGGAGTTCTCCTCTTCTTCTCCACGAATGTAGCACTAGTGCAGTGCCCCATCAATACTCCTCCGTCGCTTTTGTTCCATTCTGGAGAGGGGGTAGAAAGACCAAGGTACAGTCTTAAGGGCAGCAAAGAGGTAGGCTACACGCCTTATTTAGAGGCCTTAGAGATCTTACTGAAGACCTCTAAAAGGTCCTGGTATTCCATGGGGATCAGATTCTGACATGGATTTTCAGGGCTTTTGATGGCTGGGTCTTGATATGAAGGCTAGGCATGCGAACACAGTGCAGTGGCAGTGGGGTGACCAGGAAATTATGTTTTGGGACTTCCAGGATATTATGGGGTCATGGAGCTTCATCCATGGTGAGAGGACTTGGTGACCAGGAAGATGACTTGGTTTCTTGAAGTGAAGAGCACTGGTTTTAAGAGTAAGGGTAGGTGTACTGTAAGACACAGCTGCTTTATGACTTCTGCATCGAAGAAGTTGCCCTCCGCTCAGGAGTCCATAAGAGCAGGCAGGTAAAAGAAATCACCAGATATATAGATGACCATGGACAATTTTGCTGGACTAAACAAATTGATCTGTATGCAGGTGGAGATGGTTCAGTGGATCAATGAGGTATAAGGCTTGGTCTTGGCAGTGCACTGAGCTAGGTGATCAGCAGCCCCACAGTAAAAGCAGAGGCTCTCGAGGTGCCATCTCTCTCTCTCTCTCTCATAGGCCATCAGCTTTGATGGTCCCAGTCACCACTCCCTCGTACCTGGCCAGCATAGTTGATGACCCTCTTGAATTGGTTACAAAACTGGTCATAGGATTGCAGGGCCTCTCTGTCCTGATTCCAGACAGCAGTAGCCCACCTGAGGGCCCTATCTTTGAACAGACTGATCATCTGTGAGACCGTTTGGTGGTCTGAAAGGCCTTCCTGATCCATTTCCAGCTAGGGAAACAGACTTCAGACCTCCGGACACTCACTACTGGTGTACCACAGGATTGTATGCTCTCACCACTTCTGTTCAGCCTCTTCACCAACTGTGTCTCCAACAAACTATCTGTAAAGCTCCTGAAATTTGCAGATGACTCCACACTGGTGGGACTTATAGCCAATGGTGATGAGTCTGCCTACAGGAAGAAGGTTAAAGAGCTGGTGTCCCGGTGCAGAAACAACCGCCTGCTGCTAAACTTCCTGCCCCCCCAACATCAAAGGCTCTGCAATCTCGACAGAAAGCAAAGAATGTTCTTCTTGAGACAGCTCAAAAAATTCAAACTGCAACAGACCCTGATGATCTAGTTCTTCATCATCAAGTCCATCCTCACATCATCCATAACCATCTGGTTTGGCTCCCAAGAATGAGCCAAACAGCAGCACATTAACAGAAGTGCAGAAAGGATCATTGGACATAATCTGCCACCCCTTCAGGAGGGCTGTGTGTTTGTTACATGGCATAAATGTGTGCTCTCACCAATTCAAATTCCTTGTATGTGTAACATACTTGGTGAAATAAAGAGATTCTGATTCTGATGCATAGCCCTTCTTTTCTGCTCTTATCTTATCAGAGTCTCAGTATATCTATCTTGTTAGCAGGGGCCTTTTTTAGCACGGTAAAAACTCGGAAGCGGTGGTTTTTGAGCAACAGCACGCCGTGTCTGCACCTCCGTTTCTTCTTGCTCTTCCTACACTGCCAACGTCACTTCCCTGCTGGGATGGTGATCCACATAAAGCCAGTGCTCCTCACAATGTCCGCTGGGATGTTGTGAGACTGAAGAATCTCAGCAGTAACAGTCTTACAATATAATCCTATCTGTAGTTGTTGGTGCCGGCTAAAGTTGTTCAGCCAGCAGAATGTTGTCAGGAAGAACAGCAACACGCACACACAACCAAACTAAGCACCTAATGAGAGAGCACTGTGCCACTGAATCTATGCACACCGCCATCTTGATCTTGCTTGACCACTTAATATTGATATCACTACAGTTCGTAGTTACACCTGAATATTGGTGTGTATCATTTCTGATGTAAATTAATGACTTTTATGTCGTATTTATTTTATATATTTATGTAATATATTTATATTCTACCTTGTTCTGTAATGTATATGTTTAGATCTTGCATCAGAACACTTGTATAAATAAAAAAATCTCAAAACAAATCAACATCTATGAATACGAAAATGTAAAAATTATTCAGTCACATGTGCCCTGACAGTGTTTACACACAGTCACACACACACACACACACACACACACACACGCACTGGCTTCAGGACACTACAGCTGCTTTTCTGCACAACTGCAGTTTCCTAAATCATTCCTCACCACAGTTCTTTCACACTGTGACAGTGGACAGTGAGAGAGACAGAGACCCCAAGACACTCCAATCTGTCTCTCTGTTTCTATCTTCTCTCTCTCTCTCTCTCTCTCTCTCTGTCTATCTGTCTGTCTGTCTGATCTCTCATCACTCCATTCACACACTCATCACTCCATCTACTCTCTCATCATTGTGTCTTCTCTCTCATCACTCCATTCACACACTCATCACTCCATCTACTCTCTCATCACTCTATCCACACACTCATCTCTCCACTCTTTCATTGCTCTATCCACTCTCTGATCACTTATCCCTGTTCTCCCCCCTATAAAATTCTCTTTGTCTCTCTGTTATGAGCTGCTCTTCATCTCCTTTTTATTTTACACTGAAACTAAAATTCAGTGAGTTCCAGAAGGCAAATATTCATTAGTCCGGAGAAAAATTTGGGAATGTTATGGGGGTGTTATTACGAGTCCCTCATGAGAGCGCACTTCATTAATTCCCTCGCTCAAGCACTTCCTTGGAGGGGTTTATTATGGATGTGGATGAAGTGAAGAACTGAAGCTCTGTCCATTTCAGAGTCAAACCATCCACGTCTCCCTAAAACACACACACACACGCACACACACATAAACAAACTGCAGTTAGTCCAGAATGCAGCAGCCAGAATCCTTACTAGAACCAGGAAATATGAACATATCACCC
>JAOVVF010032038.1:0-11302 GCA_028565595.1 Duopalatinus emarginatus | reverse complement strand
AGCATAACATGTGTTCACCATTTTAATTGTAACATTTTACTTTAAAGCCTTATTCATTTACATAGATTAAAAAAATGTGTTTAATCGCAATTAACTATATGAAATTCTGAGATTAATCGACAATTAAAATTTTTAATCATTTGACAGCCCTAATAATGGGGGGGGGGGAAAGATATTTTAGCCTGCTTTTTCCCTGCCATTCACTATGCACGCGAGAAAGCAAAAAAAAAAGGCGCGTGTTAACGTCAAACAAACATGCAAGCATATCGAAATTAAGATATAAAGCCTATCTTAATTAAACAGAGCACACAGGTCTCCGACACAGTTTACAGTTCAAATACTAAGTTTTGATGATCAGTTATAATTAATTACCTTCCTTTTCACATATCTTTCACCGATGACGACAAAGACAACAGGTATTTTCCAGGCGTCTCTTCCGATGATCAAAGAAAATTGGTCCTCGGCCATGACAGACACGGCGTAGTAATATATCCAACCAGCAGGTGTCGCAATTCAGTGTTATCAATGCTGTCTTAATGTCTGAGCCTAGCAAAGCGTTATTACTTCTGGTTTTTTTTAATTAATTAATACATGTCCATATCGGGTTACATGTCCGCTCGGCCACCATAGAATAAGGCTGTCTAGGCCACTGTACAGCAAGCTAGTTATCAGCTCCCTTTATCTGAATGGAGGCCCCTAGCATGGAGTCCTTCAGGCAAACTGATACAAAATATAATGCACTATGACTTCAAAGTCTGTATTTTATTTTCAGTTAAACTCTGTTCACTGTCGTAGACTGAAGTCTATGTTTACTTCATATATTTTAAATTATTTGTTTATTGATAGATTGATTGATTTTTTATTTAGGAAAAAGCCAGACAGCTAGGTGGACCTAATACTGGTCATTTAAATTACAGAATTTTATCACAATCCTATTTTTGGTATAAATATAAAATAAAAACGTTCTACTTATTTACATTGTATTTTCACTGTAAACCATTGTCCCTGAATCAAAAATCGATTCTGAATCTAATTGTGCCCCCCAAAATCGGAATCGAATTGGAGATTCGCACCCCTAATATATACCTATCTACACACAGTCATCATCTTAAGGTGACACACTACTGAACCCAGCCTGTGGAACTCCTCACTACAGGAGTCTCCAGTGTGAATCCAATCTTCTGGATAGAGAGAAATGTTTGATTTATGGAATCTTGGTAAAGTGACCAACAGTGTCTTCGAGCGAGAGACAAAAAAAAGAGACTGGTGAACCGATACCTCTAAAAGCGTTTGACATAGGATACTTAAAAAAAAAAAAAGAAAAAAGTGTTAACAGTAACTGAAAGCTGATCATTTTCCTAGATCAGCATGACACAGAGTGCTTTATTCTTTACCGGCCGAGCTCTAAAGAAAACTGCGAGCTGGCAAGGACAGAAGCGTGTGAATAAGCGCTGAAACCTGGACAATGGCGCAGCGTCTGTTTGCCTGAGCCTGAAAGACGTTCAACCTGACCGCTGTGTGTGTGTGTCTGTTGGAGAAGGCGGGGAGCCGAGGCAAGTTCTTTCTTCATTTTTTCATTTGATGACCTAGATATACGTTAAAGTGCCAGAAAAACTGGTACACCAGTCTGATACTTGGTAGGTCCTCCACAGGGCATGGACTTCATGACCTTGAGAAATATTCCATAGACAACAAACACCATACTTCCTGTAGAACGGTCCACAATTCTGAGATCTACTGACTTAGTTGTGAACGGTGAAACCCCAAACTCAGATATGCAGGACATGAATGCACACTCCTCACACACAGTGTTCACCTGTCAGAGACGTTTGTAGATGTACCAGGGGTCCAATGGAATACCAGCCGAACCAACCCCGTACCATTACGAAGCTTCTATAGGCTTCTATCGCTTTGCATTTGCGCTTTGACATAACCAATGTGTCCTGTTATCATAACCTTATTGTCTTGTCCGGAGTGTAGGCAGAAATTTGTGGAAGAATAAGCACCGGATCTTAAATGCACATACATACAGCACCATCGTCATCCCCATCATCATCATGTTTCATCCCTCCCTTCTTCTTCCCCAGCTTTCAGCAGCATTTATACAAATTCACCACCCAAGCACGCTCCTTTAATCATCTCGTTACAGCATCTCCAGAGAAATAAACGCTTTTACTGAATGTTTGATTTGCCCCACACACACACACACACACACACACACACACACACACACACACACACACACACACACTACCGAATGGCTTTCATCTCGGCAGAAACTGAACACGTCCCCGTCCCCCGAGAAGATATTTAACCACTTATTATTGATGTACCGTTTCAGTCAGCGTATCCGGTCTTATCTAACGTCCTCATGGTGGCATTTCCTAATAACAAACACTTCACAGCACTGCACAATACACTGAAGTTCCTGAAAAACTGGTCCCTCGCGAGCTTGCCAAAATATTCTTCAGATGACGCCATACACCATAGATCCTGCGGTGACCTGGATAGGAATGGCAAAACCAAAAACTCAGAGGAGTGCACCACGAAGCGTAATTTGGCATCTCTAGACGTGCTTTGTCCTGTTAGTGGAGGCCAAACCTATCAGAATGAAGAAGGACATAAACCAGTGCACTATGTCATTTGTAGATGGAATTCCAGCTGAACAAACCCTATACCATTCTGGAGCTGGTACCAATATGTACCAGCTTTTCCTGGCACTTCAGTGTATTGTCTATACCTTGCCCTTTCCACCGTTAGTCAGGATGACGCGGGTGGATGATGGTGCAGGAGGAACCGCAACAAAGCGTTCAGGTCCGGCTCGGATCTGACGCCCAGAGATAATACAGATTCTGTGCTTCTGTTGTCTCAGGAGCTTTTGAAAATGAAAATAAACAGTGATGGCTGTTATTCCATGGTTTACAGCTCACAATAAAACAAGACTATGGATGTGCGCACCCTCGGGATCTATTTTCAAGTGCTGGAACGTGTAAAACAGCTGCCTTGTTTTAGGCAGAGTCAGAGAAAATAGCGAGACTGAGCGAGGAGCTTCTGCTCACTCTAGATAGCGGACAATTTCACCACTAACAGGGTTGAGCTTCGGTACTTTCAGGTCAGGTACGGCTCTCACAAGTGCATTTTGGGCCAAAATGTATAAGTGGGTACTTTCATGCTTTCGTTAGATATCTAAATGTTTATGTGGCATTTCACGGTGAAACGTGGAACGATGGCACCGTGCCATCCTCATCTCAAGGTTTTTGTGGGGCACAACCTGAATGCTGACAACTCAATTTCAGGCTAATCACTGAGCATAACTGAGAAACTCAGGCGAAAGTCAGGCGACATACTTGGCCAGGTCAGTTTTTTTTCTTCTTTATAAACTCTTTTGTGATATTGTGCTATGGATCACCATCTTGCTGAAATATTCCTTTTCTGCCAATCTTTTGGAGACTGGGACTCGTCAGCCAGTATTTGGGTATCCACTGCCATTTATTGTGCCATTTATAAATGTCATCTCCACAACACCTTTTGCATCAATGCAGCCCGACACACTCCCACCTCCATGCTTTACTGTTGGGACTCTGAATTCACTGTGGTAGTCCAAGCCAGGTACCAATATGTTGGTCTCCTTCTGAGCAAAAAAAACCCCCAAGATTACACTTTGTTAAAGAACATGAACAGAAGCCTAATGAATATTTGGGGCACATTTTGTGGTCAGATGAGATCAAGATAACTTTGTTGGGCTTCTATTGAGCCCAAGGTGTTGAGACGACGACATTTATAAATGGCACAATGAATGCCTGTGGATATTCCAAAATGTTAGCTGACAAGATGACTCCCAGTCTCCAGAAGAACACGTTTGGGGCATTTTAAAGAGAAAGGTAGAGCAACACAACCACTCCAGCTGAAAAAATGTGTCTCTGAGGAAAATCTCCAGAAATTTGTGCAACACTGGTATCTTCCAATCCTTCGAGAAGGATTGAGTCTGTTATCTCAGTAATGAAAGATGTACTGACTTGTGTTGCACTGAGTTTCTAGTATGGGGCCTGTATTTTTAATATAAGAGCAAATATCTACTGTTTAAAAATTACTGTAAGTTGATACAATTTTACATTATTTTACATTTTAAGCGAAATTGCACAGGAGTGAACTCCTTTCTGTTGTATAAAGTATCTGGCTGATGAATATTTCATCTGCACAAGTAGCGACATTGGAGTGACTTTCAAAGTTGGCTTCATGTAACTTGTGTGTTTTTTTTTCCTGGAATGAACTACAGACTGACTCACTTAACGTCTTTAAACTGATCTTGGGAAGCGGTAAGGCTCAGCAGGAGGAAGTACCATTAGTAACACAGCGTCTCGCTTTGTGAGGTCTTTTCACCACCTTTGGGAGTTTGAGAACCTATAGATAAGTGAGACAATCCTTCATAAGAAGTGACAGCGGCAAGGATATACACCAGGTCTGTCTTGGATCAGGCTGGGAAGCATGTGTACTTTTTCTTCCACAGCAAAACATGGTTTAAGAAAGTGTGTTGTGAAACCAGAAATCTGGTAATAGTCCAGGACACTGGGCTTGTCACCAAAAAAGACTTGACCTGACCTGACAGGACGGCTGTGATGCGGCTATGACACTACGGAAAAAATGACGAAACATGAATCCAAGCCATCCACATCACCTCAACATGACCTGAGCTCATTTTCAGATATCAGTCACAAACGTTTCAACCAGTAAACAATGCCTGGTTTGTGAGTGAAATCAGGCCAAATGTAGTGTTTTGCTTTACAGAGATCGACAGGTTAAAGCCTTATTCAGATGGCATTAGTTATAGAGATGCAAGTGGGGACGTATTATTATTCCTACTGTATTCATGTCTATATCTTGTGGATAAATAGGTTATGCACACTCTTTCTGTATAAAGGCACTCCAGGAAGCCCTCACTCTTTTTCATAATCTCCCGTTAAAACCAGGTCTCAAGACGGAGCAAGAACTCCAGGAGCTTGCAGAAATATTCTATACACAATGAAGACTATACTACAGTGGCTGAGAAAGCCCATCGCGCTGCAAGTTAAAAACGTGCTGCAAATTCTCAACACAACATTAACCAAATGCACTGCAAATTCAAACCTGCGCTGCATAAACAAAGCACATTCATCAAAACCACAACACCTGTAATACTTTAAAACTCAGAACACAACAGAAGTGTTTCAGAGGGACATTGAAAGTGGATGGAACCAATCAAGAGCGGGCTTATATCTGTTTTTTAATGAAGATACAGACAGTTTATAGACCAGTTTCTTGTGTTTATATTTAATTCCTACTCAAAAAACCGACCGTATCTTCATTAATGAACAGATATAACTTACTTTCAACTAGAGCTGGACAATAAAACGATAACGATAAATATTGCGATATAATGTTTTCTCAATAGAATTATAAGACGTAGTCGATAACACGACGATTGAATTTGTTCTGTCCATGTATTAACAGATACCACAGATAGCCAATGAGAATGAGAATAGTGCCGAGTCAAACCAATCATGTGGCTGAATTAGAGTTGCAGCCATTTCAGGCACAGAGCAAAGGCGGAGCAGCTGCTTAGCCCTCGTGCTAATGTTGGATTACTGCAGGTGTGCACGGCTGGGGCGAGACGTCGATGTCATCGATGTATTGCTTACGAAATTATGTCGATTTGCATAATGTGCGGTTGATGCATCGCAGAGATGGCCGTGTCTACTGAAAGCATGGATTTATCCGGCGCGCGAACTGTAGCTACAAAAAAAAAACGCCTGTGTGCATCTAAAGTGTGGGAGTACTTCACACAGAAACGCAATAATGTGGAGCTCTGTCAGCTTTTATTTAAGTGTAACAGAAATATTGATTTGATTTATATCATGTATCAACGATATATATCGAAATCAACTGATATGAAAAAAATATTGGGATACAATTTTTTTTTATATCGCCCAGCCCTATTTTCAACCACTTAGTGTGCACTTTTTAAGGTGGAACAAAATATGAACATGACAAATCGACTGGATCTTCATTAATAAACTAATACAAAATGACTAAACTACTTACTGTGCACTTTTTAAGGTGGAATTAAATATAATTAAATGGTTCTGTCCACATTCAGTGTTCATTCATTGTCAGGCTAGATAATTGTTATCTCCTTTGTTATGGGACTTATGCACTTATGCGACAGAAGGTATTGTCAGTATGAAATTCAGGCTTATCCATGTGTTATCACAAAAATCATCACTGTCTCTTCATGTTCTGCTCTTTAAATACTATCCCCTTTCTAGCAGCGTACTTTAAACCTCATTATGTAGCATAAAGCTTGTTCTAATGCACCAGGCCTGGCTTGATGACTAATGGGTGGAGTGAGGCGTTGCAGCGAGGAAGCCTTTACGTTATGTTGTGTAGAGCGGCTGCCCTTTAATAATGAGATTGGAGAACGGTCGTATCTTTGGAAAAGGAGCTAGAAAACATGCTGAGTCGACATATTCCGCTTTAAAAAAATCTTTACTTTCTCTTAATGGTAAAAAATTGTATTGACAATTTTTCCACATATAACTTTAATAATAAGTATTACAAAAAAAGGTTATATTGTTTCCCTGAGAGATGTACATTAATTATTAATATATTTAAGGCTTCTGTTTCATTACTCTGGTCTGGAAACTAGCTCCAGACAGAAGAGATGTCGCTCGGCTTTAAGGGTTTTCTGTTTGTTGCTATTGCAGTTCATCTCGCAGGCAGCAGAGGGAGCTAAATGTTGCATAATTCTTCTTTACAATTAAAAAAAATACCTGATATTATTATTATTATTATTATTATTATAATCATAACAATAATTATTTTATTCATGTTTTTAATTTTCTTACCATATACACTGGTACACCACAGTGTACACCAGTTGGTACACCAATCTAATACTTGTTAAGTTCCCCTACCAGAGCAAAGTCCTTACACTGATGTTTGTAGAATTCCGATGTTACTTAAGACAGTGTTGTACACCTACTGCGTGAAACGATCACGTTCGCCCGGAGTCTTTTACGAACTCACTGCTGTCATAGGTTCAAGGTTTTGCTGAAATTCTTGTAGCCATGGTACAGGCTTGAAATGGTCATACGTAAATGTCCAAACCTCGCTTCTACCTCTGAAATGCTATGACACATCTCACGACTTGCAACTAGTAAAACTAAGTAAACATTTTAAAAAATTAAATTGTAATAACTCGCCATTCTCATGGGGGAAAACACCTCTAGAAGCTTCCATAGATGTCTACTGCTTTACATATGCACCGTCAGATGCAACCAATAACATTCATAGGTGGCGTTGCTATGACTGCTTATGCTGTCCTTGAATATGTTGTTTCTATAGTAACAGCTCATAAACACTGATATGATTAATTGTGAATCACTCTGTAAGGAAGGAGTATCCAGTGCCAACTCTTGCTCACTGGATTCACGGACGTTTTAAGACATTAAAGATAAAAATGGATTAAAAAAATATAAGAGGGATAAAACATTTTAGGACCTCATTAGTGCAATAATGCTTACCACACTGCTCTGTTGTTGATTATTTTCCTAAAACAGCACACCACCTCCTTAATCCAAGACATTACAGAAGCGTTTATCTAAACCCTGTATTGTGGGTGCAGACCGTACAAAGTTTCAACCCTGCAGGAGGGAACTCCACGCTGTAGGTGTTAATTCGCCGTAGCAGGAGGTGGCTCCACGCTGAGGGGTGTTCATTTAACACGGAATTGATTCAGTGCCGGGGGTTTTGCCTGCGTGCTCTCAGACAGGGTGACCTTGTGCCGGTCGTGTTAGTATTCAGGAATATCGACTCCAATTTACAGCATCTATTTCATTTACAGGTAGACGTGCAGAATGATAAACAGGGCGCCACTCCAAACACACACACACGCCTTAAGCGGCGACGATTACGGGCCATCAAGACAGGATACACACTTACACACAGTATGGTGCGCAGAATTAACACGCTTTCAGCACACTCCAACAATGACACTGTGAATATTTTCAGCACACGCCAGGGCGCGTGCAGCTTGAAGCAACTGGTGCTGGAAAGCTCCAATTTAGAACAGCTATGTGAAGCCCCAGGCTGGGCAGAAGAACTGCTGTCTAGAAGAAAGCAGGGTCAGCATAGGTTTACGTATCAGTTTGTGAAATCGGACAGGAATCCACAAGCTTGCAGAAATGTTCTGTAGACACAGAACACCGTACTTCCTGCAGAATGGCCCACAATTTTAAGATCACACTCACATGAGTGTTCATCTAAACCAGGGCTGCCCAACTTCAGTCCTGAAGGGCCAGTGTCCAGCACAGCTTGGAGGTTTCTCTATTCAAACACACCTGATTGCACTTACCCGTTAACTGTGTTTGAGTAGAGAAACCTCCAAGCTTTGCTGGACACTGGCCATCCAGGACTGGAGTTGGGCACCCCTGATCTAAACAGTTTGACGTCTTTAGATGTGGTGTGGTGGCGCATTGTCCTGTCAGAACAGGGCAAACCCATCAGAACGACAGCAGGACATGAACGGGTGTAACAAATCTCACACTCCGTTCACCTGTCAGAGACGTTCATAGATGTACCAGGGGTCCTATGGAATGCTGGCTAAACAAACAAACATACTAAACATACCAATATGAATCTTGCACAAACATCTACCGCTTTATATATGTACTGACGGACATAACTGGTGACATAGATGGCACTGATATGTATTTTCCCACAGACTCGTCTGTATTGTTTTTTTCCCACTTTAGTGTACGTCATGTAGGAACTAAATGTGGACCAGGACTGATTAAATTAAAAAGGAATAACACAGGCCTATTCATTTATGTTGTTTATGTATGGAAGGAGTCTCCGGTGTCAGTCAGTCAGTTTTCCTCCATGGTGAAGTCTTCAGGACAAGATTTGTGTTTCCGGCCGTATAAACTACAAGAATTACAGAATAAACGAAAAGTCACGGCTGTTTATAGCTTGACCAGGAAGTAACATCTTTCTAGAAAATTTCACAAAATTACAAGCACCTGTTATATCTCGGTGGAACCGGCTTAGTCATTAGAGGCAGCCATAGGCTTGTAGTTAAGAAGCCTTAGCTTAAGACCAGAAGGTCTCAGGTTCAAGCCCTGCAACCAACGAGACTCAGCTGAATTGCTATTGAGCAAGGCATTTACCCCCAAATGCTTTCTGGGTTCTGCCCACTGCTCTGGGCATGTGTGCTCACTGCCCCCTAGTGTTCACTAATGTTATGTGTATGTTTAAGAGCACAGATGGGTTAAATGCAGGAGGTCAATTCCACTGCATACTGGTCAAATAGTAGTTCACAACATTTATACATTTAAAAAAATGGTATTCATAATTTAAATCGATTATTTAAAAATAAAATGAGTACACATTCACATCATTACATTTACAAGTGATATGTCCAGTATATTTTATAAATATCCACTTTAAAACATAGACAAAACCCTGGACTTTATTAAATAAACGTTAAAAAAGGTTGGGAATATGTTAGACATGTTATTTGACACCGATAATACCTCAGATTTGCAGGTTACATTAAGTAATTCACAGGCTAAATTTGATATTTTATACAAATAAAGTCTCGACAGCTAAATGCTAACGCGCGGGAGAAAAAAAATTGACAGCACGCGCGTCACCATGGACACGTCCGCGCGCTAATTAGTCTTTTAATATAGCACGCAACGCGCGCTAATAGGCGCTGCACGTGCGAGCGTGGGATAATCGGGTAGAATGCAGGTTAGGACACACAATTCATGGGAAAACGCTATGAAACCGGACACGATATGACACAAAAGACCTACCTTTGATACAAAATGACGTCCAGATGAAAAAGCCGACGTGTAGGAGTCCGGTAAATCTGTGCATTGTGCGCGTGTGTCCTGGCTCGCGCTGCTCACCGACTAAACTTTGAGTGTGAGCCTCCGAAGTGCGCGGAGATACAAGTCTCTGTCTCTGTCTCTCTCTCTCTCTCTCACACACACACACACACACCCACCCCCAAAAATCCCTTTCTCTCCTGCATCCATACGCGCGCACTTGCATGCATGCCCAATTATCTCTGCCCCAACAGGTTTCACATAAACAAATCAAACACTTTGAATTCAATTAAATTTTATTTGTATATCACTTTTAACAATGGACATTGTCCCAAAGCAGCTTTACAGAAATAATGAAAAGAGTTATAAGAAACCTTGAGAGGAACTAGACTCATATGAGAACCCATTCAGTGGCAGCACAGTTTGGGTCAAAATGTCCCCTTAAGCCGGGTTTATACCACAAACACTATTAGTTGACACAGGATCGGAGACATAAGATCAAGATCAAACGGCAGCCATGGGTTTATGCTTAAGGAACCAGCCCGTGATCGGACGGTCCCTGGTTTGATCCCCTATGACACCGTTGAGCAAGGCACAGATGGGTTCACCTTCATCTTATTCAGTATTGGTGTGGTACAGTGGTAACATAATTGGCTCCCATGTGAGAGACCTGGGTTTGATTCCTGGTCTGGGCAGCCAGTCTGTGCTACACCAATAAGGGTCATTGGTCAAGATTCCTAACACTACGTTGGCCTACCTGTAATACCAATAACCTTGTAAGTCGCTCTGGATAAGAGCGTCTGCCAAATGCCGTAAATGTAAATGTATTACTCCGCACAACATGACACCAAACCTGTTTTATCATTTTCTTGACACTGCCACTATCAACACTTTCGTTCCTTACAAGGAACTCAATCCGAAAAAATGGAGGCGCCAACTGCTGAGCTCTGTGACAGGTCTGTCCACACAGGTCATCTTCCTTCCATGTGCCTGTCACTGATGTTTATGCAGCAGACCCCAGTCAGCATGAAATCCACCACAGGTTGCAAGAGGTGTAAACATTGTCAAAGCCAAGGCCTGTAAAGAGACACAGTGTGGAAATGCATGGAGTGTGATGTTGCTCCCTGCCTGCAGCTGGACAGGAACAGTTTCACAGCATGGCATGAGAGGTCACAACGCCGACCTTATGTAATTATGGTAAATGTGTTATTTCACAGTGTTTTTTTATGTATAGTAAATATTTGGCATAAAACACTCATTTTTGTGAACATAGTGACAAAAGGTATTATTATATATATATTTGTTTTTATGCAGTCCCATTGCTATAGGTCAACGGTTATCAAATGTTTGCAAACTGGCCTCCCCCAAAGCTGGTTCATTGCAGTTGGGGCTCCCCCTCCTCCTGGCAAACCCCCCCCCACCCCACCCTTACC